>JACXGJ010005008.1:0-41755 GCA_016801105.1 Esox niger
AATACCTTGAGGGGTGTGTTTACCTAGCAAAGCCAAGACACTAACCCCCACACCAAATGGTCAATGTAAACATTCCTGTGGTTACCAGAGCGCAACCAACAGGGAGAATCTTAACTTTCTGTTATTCTCAACATCTAGGCACATTCACTTCTAATGAACCATACATTCATATTGTAGTTGTTAATGCTCAGATCCTACAGTCCTAAGTAAGAAACCTGTTGGGCAGGTCTCAGCGTGCTCTTACTCCAATGCACAGTGAGTTCCAATTTCGTGAGAAGGGACACCACTCGGAAGGTGTGAATCCTGGCCAGCTCGAGGGACAATGCTAAAATCAGGAGATCGTCCAGATATATCCTGCTGCCTTCTCTGCGTAGGGGCTCCAGTGCCACCTCCAGACATTTGGAGAAGGCGCGTGGAGCCAGGGAGTAGCCGAATGGAATCCTCGTATAGTCGCAGTCCCTGCAGATGCTCTGTCGGGTGATGACATCACCGTTTCCTCAATTCCGGAGAAAAGGGGTGGGGCAGAGCAGAACTGAATTAGATAACCCAGTCTGATCGTTTGATCGAGCCAGGCTGTCATGGTACAGTGATGACGCCACTCCCAATAATACTCTGAGAGGAAGAGCATGCAGTAGGGGTCGTTGGTTCGATTTGCCTCTCTGCCCCTACCGCCAGCAAGCCCGACTGAAGAGGAGACACAGCCCAAGGAGGGCAGAGAGAAAGGGGGTATGGAAGATGTTGTAGCCAGATTGGGATGTTGTAGCCAGATTGTACATGAAAAATCGTTGCCTACTGTACGAGATTCTCTAAAGGAAGACAATCATATCCTACAGACAAAAAAATGCCTTTTACGTGTGCGTGTCACAGTGTTTTAATATGTGTTTTGTGTATCCTGTGATACTGTGCTGCTGTACCAGTGATATTGGTTTGAAGCCACTGGTCCTGAGATGCAGGAAATGTTATGTACGACCACCTGATTATTTTTCTTAACCAAACGGCACACTTCTTACTACCCAACACTTGCTGCACCACCCGTTTGCACAGCTGCACAGAGACAGAACACTTGTGAGTCTTAACAGTGCACCAAACAATGCAAATACATTAATTATTCTATGTAATTGTAAGTCTGTTGCAAACGGTTGTTACTCCTTGTTCTTTTGGGTGTGAAGCCAGGTCCGGTTTTTAGAACGCAGGTTAAGAAACCAGCTAACTCGTGTGCTGATGGAATAGTTTGAGCTTAGAGGCAACTCAAATGACGTGATATTTTGAGTTTTGTATCCAGCTGGGAAGCATTTGCATTGGAGTGTTAATTTGTCAGTACACATTCATCTTTGTTGAATGAAGTTATTGATAAATTTCATCCACAAATTATACTTTTCATACTCTCACATTTGCCAAGTAACCTACAGCCTATTGTAGGCACTAAATTAGGTAATGAAATGTTTATTGGATATTACATGTATCTATTATTTAAACAAGGCAGTTGGTTGTCTGCCTTGTTTAAAAAAAAAAAGTTTACATAGATCACCAAAACATCTCCCTGACAATTGCTCCAAATCAGACCCAAAGCAAAAACACATGTACATTTACACCGGCTTGGTACATGCTCTGACCAACAGTTTGTGCTCAATTAAGTGCAGTTAATCACATCATTGGTGTCTGGATATTTATTGAACTCGGGTGACATGTTAGCTTTGATGGTATTCTTGGGGATCCATATCTTTACTGACGCAAGCAGGAAGTAGAGGAAGTTAGCCCAAGAGATTATAATCTGGCTCAATGTTGACTTGTGGATGTTAAAACGATGGGCCAAATCCTTCTGTTTCAGACCCAGCAACAAATGAGTCATGAACAAGAAAAACTAATTGATTGGTGGCGGTGACAAAAAATAAAGAAAATTGGTTTTGTACAATACAGAATATTCTCCTTGCATTGGGTTAAGTCACAAGGAAAAATAACAGTATGATAAATATTCCATATAAAGTACTGTATTATGTAGACTTGACTCCTACAGCTTTTGTTTGTGCAGTGGTGACTCTGCTTGGTCTCTGCTGACCTCAAACAAATCTCAGAACGCCACCAGGATGGTGATTGTTGCAAATCTAGAGAAGAAAACAGTCCGTGAGTATTTGCTTTAACGAATACCAAATACTTTGGAATGAAACGTTGCTGTCTGCTTACGTGACCTTCACTCATTACTATGATTGCCCATTTTCTATAGCTTTCAAGAAGAACTGGACTTGACCTAGCTAATGTTGCTGCCTGTTGTAGTCTTAACATCCTGATTATTAAAGATATTTCTTATACATCTCTAATTTTTATGCAATTACTTTTTTTAACAGTTTCAACACTGCAGCACAAATAATGCTAAGACAATATTCATTCAATAAATAGGCTTACTTTTGGTATGATTTGGTGTCCTAGTTCAGAATACGACAGAAGGAGATACAGGAGGACTTTGGGATTGCTGTACAATTACTGTACCTTGTGTAAAAACCTGTTTTCTACTGTACAGTAAACCACTGTAAACGAAAGTGGTGTTGTGTTGTCAGGTTTTCCAGATTTGTTCGAAGCTCCTGAATTTCTCTTGCTTGCTCCTTGTTCGCTATAATTAAGGCCATATCCAGGGCTGCAGGATCAGGGCCTGTACAGTAATCATGTGTCTTGATTGGATCAGAAACCGCACAGTCCATCGTTGTTAGTACACATTTCTCATCTCGTTCGTCTTCCTCTGTAGGGGCAGGGGGGGTTTGTCACCTTTCCCAAACACCAGGTGTCTTTTGAATATGGCTATTCTGAAGATGGTAGGAACCGCACTTTTTTTTAGGCTCTACCACCTCCAAGCTTTCACCTTTAGCGAAGTCACTGACGACATGTTAATGTCACGATGTACTGCCACCAACCACCTTCTGACCTCTTCAACTATCGGCAATCAATGTCCATTACTACCTTCTTCGCAGGGCAGAAATGTAAACTTACTAATTTCAAAAAAATTGTATGGTGAGTGTTCATGATAGCTAGCTAATAATAAACAACGTAAAAATGTCCAATGACAGTGCCCTGGTATGAAATGAAATGTATATGTTTGTTGAAAACCAAACTAATTCCATTTGGCACTGCCCCTAGTGGCTTGGGGCACTTGAAATGCAGCATTTCTGCAAATGTTGTGTTTTGGACTAATGCTGTTGTGTTGTGACCCAATGTGGTTGTGTTGGGGTAATGCTGTTGTGTTGTCACTTAATGTTGTGGTGTGGTGAGTAGTTGATTGTTTTCTGAAATGTAGCATTTTAATAAATGTTTCATTTTTGTTAATGTTGTGTTTTCAACATTTGTTTGCATCATTAATGTTTTTTTAATCACATTTGTTAATGTTGTTGTGTTTTCAACTTTTGTTCACATCACTAATTATTGTTGTGTTGTGCACCCGTGGGACACTACTAATGTATGTGTATGCATTTACAATCTATATATTACAACAATTTTAAAAACACACATTTAAATGATCTTCACTGTGCTATTAAAAAGCTACCTATAATGGCTCTACAACAGAATGTGTAATACATTTTTCAAATCCAATAATTGTTTTGGTTTCATAAGAAAAGGAAACAATATCTGCCAGTTTAGTAACAACATTGAATGTAAGTTGCACTGCTTTATAGCTATTCTTATGCACAAATTACTGCATTATGATCCCTGTAACACTTTTTTACTCTTAGTGGTCACTAGAAGACAAGGCAAGTCTTACTTTGCAGCCCTTGGTAGCAATAATGGTAAGGTACAAGAAAAAACTAAGAGTAACCTTCTTTAATTTCTGCTTTCTCTGACAAAACTAATGCCATAGCCGAACACAGTAAGCTTGGGAATAAATAGCCTGAAGGATGATCAAAACATATCTATTTTTTCTTCTTAAGCAACACTGTAATTTGCCTAGCTTTCTTTACCTTTGGTTTTGGAGAACTGCCACAGTGGAAAATGTGTTGCAAGACCCACTGGAGACATAGAGGAGGGGAGAGACAACGGCCACAGGCAACAAACCAGTCCTGCTGTGTCAAGACATAGGCTCTACCATCAGTCCTATGACTGATGGGTTTTTCTCAAAGACCTCAGCATTAACATTTTTTGTCTTCTGTAAAATAGTTGAAGAGAGATTTCGGGCAAATATAACCAGCAAACCAGCAATTCATAATTTTAGAGGGAATAGTAATGTAGGTCCTACTGAGATAATTGTCTCTAACTATGGAGTCCTGCATGCACTATTTACAATACAATACAAATATAGAAATTTACACTTCCAGAATAATATTGAGGTCCCTGCCTGAGCGGCTCTAGCACAGGTAGTGACAGAGAATTCTCTAGTTCATGTATACGTTACAGTTAGCCATACCTGACAAAATACAAAATACATACAAAATACAAAAGTTATTAATATAAGTGTTTGTAAAATAGCTTCATAATATTAAGAGAGCAATAAATTGACTTATATGATGGTTAATAATAATTTATTATATCCTCATTCTTTGGTTAACAGATCCTGTACATTAACCTATGATAGTTTTTTATTTTGATGTCAGTTGTTTTATGAAGACATTGATTTACAATTAATGTACAATCTAAGCTGCATTTTGGTATGTATGTTGTCATTATTTTTTATATGGTCACATTTACTCACATACTAGCCTTTAGCAGCTTTAAAAACATGCAACTATTATTAGTTACACATTTGATTTTCAGATTTGGAAGTGTGAATCTTATAAATAAAAGCAATATAAATATTGCTATGGTGGGATTGAGTTAACACCAGTCTTATTCATATAAAAACATCAGGAACATTTAACAGGTCCATTTCAGACTTTAATCGGTAGACTGTTTCATGATTTTCTGGGAAGAGGGCCAAATACCGCTGTTGATTTATGAAACCTTTACTGAGAAGGAAACCGAGAGGTTTACTGAGAGGTAACTCTGCAAGTCTCTATCAGAGCCTATTAACAGTATAGTTACCTCAAACTGAGAATATTCATTCATTAAGAAAAATTTACATAAGTTATATATTTTAGTTTTTCTAACCAGACATATTTTAATATTCAGTCAGATACCTTGTCTGTGCCGTAATTTTGAGGGAGACACCATGCAGTAGTGTGGGAAGGTGCTGTAACATCAGAAATCAAATCCATTGTGAAACTAATACCATCTGGATATATATCTCTGCCTGATCACAGCTAGATTTCAACCTTAATTGTAGAGCATCATCTGGAGTTGACATCACTGATTACAAGGCAAACCCTGTCTGACTTACTGTACCCTAACAAAAAGTTTAAATGTAGAACCATATATAATTAGACATTTAGCACCAATACTTTCAACACATGGAACACGAACACACCCATTACCACGAAGCCATAAAAACTCCACATTTGAAACTACGTGTATATTGCACAATATACAGATTATTCTGGTAATCATAAATACTATGATTAGTGCCCCTGGTCCTGTTTTTAGAATATTTCAAAAATGCTAAAGGATCAGCTAATCTTCATTATAGAGTGAAGTATTATTCAGTGGGCAATACATCCTTTTGACTTTACAACCCAAGCCTGACTGGTGAGTATGGGTAGAGAAGGCTCTTGTTTCTCTGCCCTGAAAATCCGGTCTGTCCAGGAGAGTTTGAGGACTACTACCACAAGGTGATTACAGAAAGGTGAGTCATTGACCGCGAGACATCAAATGACAATATTTGTTACAAGGAGCACGAAAGGCTCCAACATGACTATCTTCAGTCCACATGTAACCATTTTTATTTAGAATATTTGCATAGCTCTGAATTATTAGTGTTACTGTGCAAATCTGCTCTGTTCTAGTCATACCAACAAGTATAAGAGAGACATTGTAGGTCTATTATATTAGCTTTGTTTAAAAACAAGCCCCACATAAGGGTGGAAGAAGTCTTTTTATGGTTTTGTTCTGTTTTGTTCTATTGTATTGTTTACCAAAAGTGTTTAAGTGAGCTTTTTCCCCTGGTTGTTTACAGGAGTCATTTGACTGATTTGAAGATAAGACGACTACATTTCCCTGTTGTTGACTTATTTTAAATACACCAATCCCACAAATAAAAAGGCTATTACCGCACTGGTCCTTTCACAGTTGATATCACAAGTGCTAATGTCTAAAAATATTAAATATGAACTCCAAAGAAACAACTAACAGTTTGAATATGGTTGAAAGGATGTTAATTCCAAAGGTCATAGTGAATCATAGTAAAGCTGTTTCATTGCTAAATCACCCTAACCACAAAACTCTCAAAATACATACCAGGGTTATTCAATTCTGGCCCACAAAGGCCGCTCCACTAAATATTTTCATTGCAATCCCCTAATCAAGAACTTATTTAGACCTAAGACAAGTGAATGCTCTTAATGATGCGGTAGATCAGAAAATTAGCATCCTCTGGCTCCTGTAGGTTAAGAGAAAATAACTCAGGTGTACAACCTTTACACCACAAATGAAGCTAACAGTAATAGTCAAAGCAATGATGAATAAACAGGTTTGTGAAACTTTCTTAGGCCATGTTATGGTTGTGTTATATGTTTACACACTGCATTTCAAACAGTAAATGCCACATTTAGTCATATACATTATTTAATACCACAACACACTACTATTGGTACAGTATGTCACAGAGCACAATGAACAGAGTTGATATAGTATGTGTTAGTGCATTATGATTGTCTGTTTATAAAAGCCTCCATGTTGGCTGGGGTATGAATTTAAACAGATGGTGTGAAAAAAGTATTCACTATCACATGTAAAACCCATGGGCATTTTATTAATGGGTAGACTATATATATTATTGAATCTTATGTGGTGCTCTGGAACAAACCTGCCTATATGGACTGAGATTTGATGATGGACAAGTTCATAAACTGCCTAAAGCTATAGCACTTAGCTAAAAGCTTAACCTTGTCCCACTGATCTCATGTGGAGATAGACTAAGGAGGTTGGGCGTTTTTTTCCCCAAAAAAACTGCCTAACTCGTAATGTCAGGCTTTGGCACATTTCCGACCTCTAATTAGGAAAGGGTATTTCAGAGAAGTCACGGAACCTAGAAAGATAATAGTGGGTAAAAGTATAGCTTGGAGTGGCGGCACCGAGATCAAGAATATAATTTGTTTAATTTCAATGGAGCAAACCACTTGCAGCATAGATTAAATGGAAAAAACTCCAACACACTTGACTAGATGTCTATGAAAATAGAAAGGAATTTACAGTACTATGTTCTAAAATAAAATAATTGTGCCTCACAAAGTGATTTAAACAGTTTTAGGGCTACTGACTTAATAATGCGAGTTTAATCTACTTTTGTTAATCAAACGTTGACTCATCTACAAATTCTATCACAAATGTTTGCAATTTAATTTAAGGTTGAACAGACCCATAATGCCATCTGCCGCTGCAGAATTTAACATTTAATTAACCTCCATGAAGTTTTGTTAAACATACAATCATTTTGCAGATGGTTTTCTTTGTACATTGAATCAACCCTTAGGCTGGCTTGCAAAGTTACAGTATGTTTGATTCCTACTGGAATCCAGCCAGATTGAGGAAATAAAATCAATTAGAACTTTTTTCATATTATGCATTGTATTTGGTATTTTTCAATGAAAAACTAAAATGTGTTAAATTGTTGTAAACATTTCTGTCCCTGTGTTCTGTTGTTAATAAATGTTTTGGTTAAAATATAAACATTAAGATATAAGTGTGCCTAAACTAGTACCGATTACAGAATGGTCAAGTGGGAGAGTGCAATGCTCTTGTCCCTGAGAGGAAGAACATGGGGTGTTGATGTTGTAAACCATTTGTGTTTCTTAGGACAGGATAGAGAACGACACAACAGGGTGTTGAGGAATGGATAGAGGTAAAGGAAACATGCTTTATTCACACAAGACAGCTTTCATTGTCTTACCACACCCTGCCTTATAAGTACTGAATGGTTTCTTAACCACCTCAGGGACATTTCATTGGTTACCTTGTTGCTGCGATCTCTCTCCTTGCAAATATTAATAAACTACTATTTTACAAAGGGATTAGGGTCTCTGTCTTACCTACCACTTAGAGTTCTACTGAATGGACTTTATTCTGTAAACTACTGACAACATTACTTCCAAATTAAATAAAAAGATGGTCATTTAGAGTATTTATTTGTAGAAAATAACAATTGGTCAAAATAACCCCCAAAATACCTCAAATAATGCAAAAGAAAAAAAATCATATTCATTTCTCAACAACAAAATACTAATGTTTTAACTTAGTACAGTTAAAGTTCAGAGATCAATATTTGGTGGAATTTTGCTTTGTTTGATGGTTTGTGACCTTCCATCTTCCTCTTGATCAAATTCCAGAGGTATTCAATGGAGTTCAGATCTAGAGACCCCCGCTCCCCCTGTCTGTCCATGTCCATCTGTTCATGCCTCCGATCTGGACTAGGTTTAAATAGACTCTGGGCTTAGCCCACGTGCATCGATTAACTATTACAATTTGGCTTGTTTCATGCATTCTTCACAAAGACAAATCTGCCTGATTCCAGCCTTGTTGACACATCCCCAGATCATCACCGATCCTCCACCAAATTTCATAGTGGGTGCGAGGCCTCTCCAGGTCTCTGTCTAACCATTAGACAACCAGGTGTTGGGTAAAGCTGAAAATTTGACTCATACTCAATTCCGCTACGGTCCAATCCTAATGGTTCAGGCCCGTCTGAGGTTTGCTAGAGAGCATTTGGATGATCCAGAAAAGGATTGGGAGAATGTCATATGGTCAGATGAAAGCAAAATATAACTTTTTGGCAAAAACTCAACTCATCATGTTTGGAGGAGAAAGAATGATGAGTTGCACCCAAAGAACACCATACCTACTGTGAAGCATGGGGGTGGAAACATCATGCTTTGGGGCTGTTTTTCTGCAAAGGGACCAGGACGACTGATCCGTGTAAAGGAAAGAATGAATGGGGCCATGTTTCGTGAGGTTTTGAGTGAAAACCTCCTTCCATCAGCAAGGGAATTGAAGATGAAACGTGGCTGTGTCTTTCAGCATGACAATGATCCCAAACACACAGCCCGGACAACAAAGGGTGGCTTCATAAGAAGCATTTCATGGTCCTGTAGTGCCCTAGCCTGTCACCAGATCTCAACCCCAAATCTCATATATATATATAAGTATTGAGAGGAACTTTTGTTATTCACCAAATACTTATTTTCCACCATAAACGTGGCCTCAGATTTAGAGGTGCTGATTCTCATCCCAACTGCTTTGCACTCGGCTGCGAGCTGGTCCATTGAGTGCTGGAGGTCATAGACCGATGATGCCATCAAGACCACATCATCTGCAAAAAGCAGCGATGAGATCCCAAGCCCACCGAACTGTAAATTCTCCCTACCCCGACTGCGCCTCGATATCCTGTCCATAAATATTACAAACAGGATTTAAGATAAAGCGCAGCCCTGACGGAGGCCAACCCCCACCCGGAACGTGTCTGACTTACTACCGAGAACCCAAACACAGCTCTCAGTTTGAACGTACAGGGATTGGATAGCCCTAATAAGGGACCTCCTCACCCCATATTCCCACAGTCTCTCCCGGGGGGACCCGGTCATACGCCTTCTCCAGATCCACAAAGCACATGTAGACCGGATGGGCATATTCTCAGGCCCACTCAAAAATCCTTGCTAGAGTGAAGAGCTGGTCGGTTGTTCAACAATCTGTACGGAATCCACATTGTTCCTCTTCAATCCGAGGTTTGATTATCTGCCGAACCCTCCTTTCCAACACCTTTGAGTAGACTTTCCCAGGGAGGCTGAGTAGTGTGATATATCTATTATTGGCATACACCCTCTGGTCCCCCTTTTTGAACAGGGGAAGCACCACTCCTTAGGCACTGCCCCCAACTCCCACACAACGTTGAAACGGTGTGTCATTCAAGACATCCCCTCCCCATCGAAAGCTTTCAACATTTGTGGACGAATGACATCAATCCCCAGAGTTTTGCCACTGTGGAGCTGTTTAACTACATTAGTGATTTCTGCCAAGGAGGTAGACGATGCTTCCCTATCAGCCTCCTGCTCTACCTCTACTAAAGAGGGTGTGTTTGCGGGATTTAGGAGATCCTCAAAGTGTTCCTTCCATCGCCCCAATACCTCCTCAGTTCAACAGTGTTCCATCCTTACTGTACACAACTTGAATGGTTCCCCATTTCCCCCTTCTGAGGTGCTGGACGGTTTTCCAGAAACAGCTTGTTACTGTCCGAAAGTCCTTCTCCATGGCTTCCCCGAACTCCTCCTACACCCGCTGTTTTGCCACTCATGGAAGAGGTTGCAGCCCTTCAGGTCCGCCGTTACTCTGCAACTGCCTCCGGATTGAGCAGGGGGACCTTGCGTGCGCTGCAGGATTTGACAGTGTAGTGTGTAGTGTAGGGTGTTACTAATGGTTTTCTTTGAAACTGTGGTCCCAGCTCTCTTCAGGTCATTGACCAGGTCCTGTCGTGTATGTCTGGGCTGATCCCTCACCTTCCTCATGATCATTGATGCCCCACGAGGTGAGATCTTGCATGGAGCCTCAGACTGAGGGTGATCGACCGTGATTGACCTTGTGCAGGTCTACAATTTTACCTGATGTCCTTAAACACCTCTCTGGTCTTGGTCATTGTGGAGAGGTTGGAGTCTGTTTGATTGAGTGTGTGGACAGGTGTCTTTTATACAGGTAACTAGTTCAAACAGTAGCAGTTAATACAGGTAATGAGTGGAGTACAGGAGGGCTTCTTAAAGAAAAATGAACAGGTCTGTGAGAGCTGGAATTCTTACTGGTTGGTAGGTGATCAAATACTTATGTCATGCAATAAAATGCAAATATATATTTTTTAAATCATACAATGTGATTTTCTGGATTTTTGTTGAGGTGTACCTATGGAAAATATTACAGACCTCTACATGATTTTTAAGTAGGAAAACCTCCAAAAACAGCAGTGTATCAAATACTTGTTCTCCCCACTGTATCGGCTAAATCTGAAATCATGAACTTGAATACTATATAGTATGCCAGAAGATTAGTATGTCTCAAACCATTGCACACTGAAAATTGTATTCCTATTTCTTTTGGAATTTCAAATTATGCACCCATTCATGCTTGTTGGGCCTGTTTCTGAGTGTGTCCATACAAGTAAAGATATTTGTACTGGTGACAAGTATCAGGCCAGTGCAGAGAAGGTATGATTTAAAACGATTTTAGTCATTCGTAAGACGTCACCTCTTGACATTTCTGGAAACTCCTCGAACATTGTACATGCAAATTAGTTCTTAACACTTGTCCTTTGTCCTCATTCTAATTTCAACAGTTTACACTGAGCAGGCAACCTAAGGGTAAAAAGCAGTATACTTTTTAGTCTCTTGATTTCCTCTCTGCTTTTGACTTAGCTTGTGTCCACAAACTTCCGTGCACTTTGCGCACACTGCTGCATTGGCCAATTTCTGTGTTGGCGATCTTCTGCCTTGTGTGAGGGTGTTACCATTTTCAATGACCAGTAAAATTAAGAGGATTTGAGTTTACTAAAACCCCACAAATTTTTCAAATTCACAAGAACGCTTTTCATCGCGTTCTTGTGAATGTGTATTTCTGGTGGTTGTGATCAGTCTAACTGTCACGTCCCCACCTCCTCGAGTGCGCAGAGGCGGGCGCTCGCACTCATGACATCCCAAGGCGCACCTGTTCTCAAATCTGTCTTCAATATCCACTCATACTCCGGTTCCCAGTCTCCTCATCACCACGCCCTATAAGTACTATTCCCTGCCACTTCTTCCCTGCCAGATCATTAGTTCATGTGTACATGCCACATCTCGCGCTGTCCAGAATCCCGTCCTGCTTACCTGTGTACCAACCGATCGCCTGTTCCCGACTATTCTGCCTGATCCCTACCTGTTTGCTTGTTCTCCGCCGGAATTCTGATCTCTTGCCTGTCCCCGACTACTCTGCCCGATCTCTGACTGTACTTCTGCCGCCCGCTCGGTTCTCGACCTTCTGCCTGTCCCCGACATCTCTGCCCGCCGCTCGTCTGTGCCTTCGCTATTCCACCACAGGCCGCGCTTGGATCCTTACCCGTGCCCATGACACTAACATTTCAGTAAAGCATCGAGAATGCATTCCAGCAATTTCTATTCATCTCGCTAAGCCATCGAAAAGGCTACAGAAAACGCACCAACGGTTCAAGGCAGTCCAATTTATTATAATTTTTTACTACAAATCATGTTAAGAATCTTACTGCACATTAGCTAGCGGTACATTCGGTAACGAGTTGTTTTGTGTTACAGCTATCTAGGTTGCTGGGTACCAACCCGTTGATACATACAGAACTCAATATTAAGTGCATTGTAGCTAGATAACTAACTTTAGTAATACATTATATAGATATACAGTGAATATAAAAAGTCTACACACCTCTGTTAAAATGTCAGGTGTTTGTGATGTAATAAATGTGAGATAACATAAATCATGTCAGATCATTTTCTACCTTTAATGTGACCTATAATGTGAACAATTCAATTGAAAAACAAACAAATATTTTAGGGGAAATAAAACTCACAATAACCTGTTTGCATAAGTGTGCACACCCTTAAACTAATACTTTGTTGAAGCGTCTTTTGATTTTATTAGAGCACTCTTTTGGGGTAGGAGTCTATTAGCATGGCACATCTCTTCTTTGCAAATCTTTCAGATTGCTAGGACATCTCCTGAGCACAGTCCTCTTCAGATCACCCCACAGATGTTCAGTTGGATTCAAGTCTGGACTCTGGCTGGGCAATCCCAAAACGTTTATCAGACTTTAGCCATATAACATATAACAGACTTTAGCCGATAACATCTCGTTTATGGTCAGTGATTAATTAATTTACTGCAACTGCCTTTGGAGAAAGGGATCTAACATTTCCATTTTGTGATATGAGGAGTTCCATTTTGTGATATGAGGTTATGCAGTCATTTTTATTTGTGACTGATGTGGGGAAAGGCTTTATATTAATAAAGTTGCTATTGTTAGTACTACCTTGTTTAACATTTCTCAGCCTGGAACGAGTCACAGTCGCAACAGGCAAAACTATACAATCTACTCTTGCTATGCTATCGACAGATTCTAAAATGCTAGCAGGCTAGTTAACAGCCTGAGGCCTGTCCTACACTTTATCTCATGGTGAGTCTATAGGAGTGAGAATCCTGTCAATGTTCCTAGATTTAAGAAGAGCACCACTCCAGCTGGGATGGAGTCCATCGCTCTTCAGCACACCCGGCTTGGCCCTATTTCTGAGAGAGTCCCAAAAACTCTACCTCCTGCAATGGGCAGAACTCAATTTTCAGGCAGCGATTGATTGGCGCAAGTCTGTTGTAGAGCTTGTCAATACCCTTAGCTGGGAGGGGGCCAGAGACAATTTCTCGATGCCGACACATTTTCTAGCTGGTTTACATGCTAATGCTATGTTCTGCTTCGAAACCTCTGACGGTTTCATCCTAAAGTTGTTGGTGCCGATATGAATAACAATATCTCTCTGCTCTCTATACTTATCAGTTTTTGACTGACAAGTATAGCACCAACCACAAATTTGCAGCTACGTCGGTGGCTCTGCCCCCGGTATACGCCCCCCGGTATACGATCGCTGGCTGATTCTTTATTCAAATACTGCAGGTAATGGAATCGCCAAAGACTAAAGTTTTCAGTTTTTCCAGGCCACCGGTAGAAAATGCCTGCTGATCATTCCTCTCCAAAGACGACTCGGGCTCCGACTCTAGTGGGGAAAACCTCTTGAAAATATCTTTCAGCTCTAGCAGCGACACAGATTAAACTGGTCAATGGCATTTTGTTCCAGTGACCAAGAGACAGTTCTTGCCCTTTTGCAGGAACTGTGCTGGGGAGGTAACAACACTACTGTTTCTTCCTGGTGGCACAGATGCAGTTTTTTCCATTTCTGCATTACCATAATCCTTCCCTGACATTTGCTTCTAAAGCTGATCCTCTAACTCTTCTATCTTTACCTAAAGACGATATTACTCCCCTGTGTTGAAATTAACTACAATGATAAGGCATAATAATGGTGCTTAGCTTCGGGTTTACAGGGGCGAGTAGCTCCGTCTATGTCCCGGTGTTAAAAAAGTTGGGTAAAAAGCCAATAGAAAAATATATTGCATTGGTATACTCCTAAAATAGAATTTAACCAATTAGTTTAAGTAAATTCTAAAAAGTTTGGCAGGTAGCCAGGTAGGTAACAGCCAACACTATACTGCATGTCAGCAATCCCACAATGCAATGTTCTCTTCTCTGTTTTCTCCTCTCATACTCATATCAATCTTTTATTTATGTTTTTACATGCCTTTTCAGAGGAATGAACTGAACCAGTTGTGATCCATGTCATGAAAATGTCATCGATAGACACGATGAAGGAATAAGAACAGAGACAAAATTCTCTTGGCACAATTAACAGTTTATTTGCAAATAGAGAGACGTGTCAAACACTTACAGAATAATCATTCGAGGAGCCTCTAAAGTAAAATACATGAACAGTCTGTATTTATTATAGTTAAAAGGGGTTTGGTAAGATAATACCCATCAATCTTAGGTCACAGGTTTTATCCAAAGGGAGGGTTGTCCCCCCACCTTATCCTTCCTGCCATAATGTTTACTGTTGTATTTACCTAAAGGGCCAACTTCCCCCATCATTCCCCAACAACCACATCCCTAAGGAACAACGGACAGATACCCTTATTGGTTTAGTCAGTTGAATAGATGGTCAGAATACCCAGTGATCCTCTGACATTAGACAGATGTGTGTCACAACCGATGACCAGAGTTACATACCAGGTAATAGATAAGAAAACCTGTCTCCAATGTACATTAGTTAAGAAATTGCCACAACATCCATAATGTTTGTCTAAGCACATGTGCTCATAAAAAAAAGTCAGTGTAGGTCCCATGCAATAACAAAATAAATGGCTAATTTAGCAAATCATTCTTATTGCAGCCAGTCATTAAAGCTATGACTGACAATGAGAGAGTGAGGAAACTGAGAGAAACAGACAAAGCAGCAGCAGCTATTACTCAAGAAAGTGTATATTTTCATATAGACTCATCCAACATGTTTTAATAAAAGACCAGGGGGCTTTGAAGTATTCGAAGTCTCCATTTTGAAAACACAAACCATACAAATGTGCTCTAGAATGTACAGAACAATTGGAATGCTGTCAAGAAAGTATTCCAGCCTTTTATAGACTTGATTTGGTAGAATTCCATAATGCGATCAGACTCACAGTGTGCTCATGAGTGTGGGAGGGGGAGAAAACCCCACTTTGACACAAGCGTGTTGAATCTCCAATTTGCACTGCACGTCTGGTACTCTAAAAAGTTGGACCGGGTTGTCAGGTCTGATTATTAGATTATCTGATCATTTGACTGTTGCATCCCCCATTTACATAGTTGGTGAATAATAGTAATATAAAATGAGTAAAGTGCATTGTCAAAATACTTGGGCCGATATTTTTTTTAATTTAGGCCTAGTTGCTGGATAAGTGTTATAATATGAACGCCCCTTGTATTCAGGTGCTGTTGCTCAACAGGGGTTATATGCAGACCTAAGTTTGAGTGGGAAGTAGTGGATTGATGAGTGGGAATGAGTGGGAAGTAGTGGATTGATCCCAAAAATATCAATACTACAAAAGATATGTCTAGTTTTAGAACGATCGATTCTAGCGTCAATAGGACCGATGCCAGTTTCTGTCTTCTAGGTTGTGCCTTTCATTGTTCATCAAAGAATAGTACTGTCACTGTGTGCAAACAATGTTCTGTTGTCATGAAAAGTGCTTTGCCAGCTCTACTGCTGTTGCTAGTGACTAAACACTGTTAGCTCCTGTCCACTTTTGATCCATGAAAAGAGTCTTTGTACAAACAAGTCAGGGGAGAACCTTTATTAAGCATGAGTCCATAGTTCTTTCATTTTCTCTCCAATGATTATAACGTTAACACAGTCTTTTTTGCAGGACACATGAGGTCAGTGGTCATAGCCAACCATTACACAGACTTAAACTGTTTAACAAATCTATGTCAAAGTTCCGTTTCCATCCAGAACTGGCTTGGTTGTTGTTTGACTCCTTGTACTATATTAATTATAACTATGCAAACAGGATATTTCTTTTCTCAACTCAACTTAAACGTTTTCATGTTGTATGCAATTAAACATTTGCTTCTGTTGAAGCCAAACCTGCTTCACCCGAATAAGTTGATGAGATGAAGTCAATAAGGAAGAGAAAAATATTATAATCAATAATCAGACAATTTTATTGATTACACAATCAGATATATCTGGAGACAAGCTTACCAACAAGTCTGAAGTTACTTCCCCTCGGTGCGGTTTTTATAGCCTTTTTAGTTCCCGCCCCATCCCTAATCTACCCCCTACATATACATTCTTTCTTACTCGCTAGGGCGTGAGTACTTGAATTCCTAATGTCTTGCCTCGGCTCATAAGGCGCAGATCCCAGGTCAGCCCCCCACTAACCAATAACAATTGTTTTTCCTGTTACTGCGGCACTTGTGGTACATGACTCCCCCTCCCCAGCCTGTTCTGTTCGGCACCTTTCTTCTTCCAACTTCCTCCTCAATTTCTACATCAACCTTAATATATCATATCACATGTTATCACATTAACATTATTAACATATCACATTCGCCTTCATCACGTAGGATCTGAGCATTAACAACTACAATATGAATGTATGGTTCATTAGAAGTGAATGTGCCTAGATTTTGAGAATAACAGAAAGTTAAGATTCTCCCTGTTGGTTACACTCTGGTAACCACAGGAATGTTTACATTGACCATTTGGTGTGGGGGTTAGTGTCTTGGCTTTGCTAGGTAAACACACCCTTCAAGGTATTTAACAGCTTGTACCCCACATTACAGTTGAGAGAGTAGAGAGAGACAAAGAGAGTAGGGAAGAGTTTGAGCCTGTAACATCATGTGCTAATAGACTATCGATATGCTACAATAAACATTGAATACTCTCTCCCTTGACAACCGAGTACGCGAGTTATTATTACTACCACTATACGACATGGCTGATTTCTAACATTATCATTCTTAACACTTCTCACGCTTACTCTGCAACATCTTAGCTACAAACTTTGAGACTAGCAAATCATTTTCTCATAAATCATCAATATAAAAAGAACTAGCCTCTTTATAACTGATACCTATTTTCATTAGATAAAGATAGAACACACAATGTTGTCCACACATGGTTGAAATCATGTCCTGTACTCGTTTCGATCTCTTGAAAGGCGCTGATTGAATTGTGACAAGGCGTAAAATCTGGGAATTAAAAATGATAATTGATGCAACATCTTGGACAGGTCCACTAGGTAGTTGGTCGCATGCCAGCACAATATAGAAATTAGTCCTAGATGATAATTGGTTCACCTCACCGGTCAACTCTGCGGTATCCATTTCCAGACCGTTTTCCTAATTGTAGTCAACCATGACTTGTCGCCAATTTGACACTTCTATAATAGAGTCAAAAATTTAAAAAACAACCAAATTTATTGTGTGGGACAGTGGTTGTCTGAACCTCATCATAAGTTGTACATTCCCTGACTTGATCAAGGATGGGTGCTGACCGCATTGTTTATCCGACGCGTTTTTGAAGGCATAAAGGGCATAGCCGTGTCAGAAGGCAGACCTGTAAATAGCCAAGGCTTTTTCCTTTATTTGATTTCTTGAAGCTGAGGCCAATTGGTAAAATTCACGCACTGCTGACACTTTTGTGTAATTTGGTTAGAATGGGTTGCTAGAAAATTGCTGACCATCTATGTACATAGCGATAAATTCCAAATGATGATTTAAATAATATTACTTAATACAAAAAAATGATTTTTAGAAATGTTCGCCATCTGTATGAACATGAAAAGTATGAGCACGTATTGCACTCAATACTTAGTTGGGGCCCCTTTTGCCTGAATTACTGCAGCAATGTGGCGTGTCATGGTGTCGATCAGTCTGTGGCACTGCTCAGGTATTGAGAGCCCAGGTTGCTCTGATAGTGGCCTTCAGCTCTTCTACATTGTTGGGTCTGGCGTATCGCATCTTCCTCTTCACAATACCCCATATATTTTCTATTGGGCTAAGGACAGGCGAGTTTGCTGGCCAATTAAGAACATGGATACCATGGTCCTTAAACGAGGTACTGGTAGCTTTGGCACTGCGTGCAGATGCCACGTCCTGTTGGAAAATGAAATCTGCATCCCCTAAAGTTGGTCAGCAGCAGGAAGCAGGAAGTGCTCTAAAACTTCCTGGTAGACGGCTGCGTTGACCTTGGACCTCAGAAAACACAGTGGACCAACACCAGCAGATGACATGGCACCCCAAACCATTACTGACTTTAGAAACTTTACACTGGACTTCAAGCAACGTGGATTCTGTGCCTCTCCTTTCTTCCTCCAGACTCTGGGACCTTGATTTCCAAAGGAAATGCAAAATTTACTTTAATCATAGAACATAACTTTGGACCACTCAGCAGCAGTCCAGTCCTTTTTGTCTTTAGCCCAGGCGAGATGCTTTTAACGTTGTGTCTTGTTCAAGAGTGGCTTGACACATGGAATGCGACAGCTGAAACCAATGTCTTGCATACGTCTGTGCGTGGTGGTTCTTGAAGCACTGACTCCAGCTGCAGTCCACTCTTTGTGAATCTCCCACACATTTTTGAATGGGTTTTGTTTCACAATCCTCTCCAGGGTGCGGTTATCTCTATTGTTTGTACACTTTTCTACCACATCTTTTCCTTCCCTTCGCCTCTCTACTAATGTGCTTGGACACAGAGCTCTGTGCAAGGTGTCAATGGTCATCTTTTGGACAGCTGTCAAGTCAGCAGTCTTCCCCATGATTGTGTAGCCTACAGAATTAGACTGAGAGACCATTTAAAGGCCTTTGACGGTGTTTTGAGTTAATTAGCTGATTAGAGTGTGGCCCCAGGTGTCTTCAATTGAACCTTTTCACAATATTCAAATTTTCTGAGACACTGATTTTGGGGTTTTCATTAGTTGTCAGTTATAATCATCAAAACTACAAGGAATGAACACTTGAAATATATCAGTCTGTGTGGAATGACTGTATACATTATACAAGTATCACTTTTTGAATGGAATTACTGAAATAAATCAAGTTTTTGCTGATATTCTAATTATATGACCAGCACCTGTATCTGCAAACGATAATGCACATACACAATAGGACAGAACTCCTCTTTACCACGGACCATCTTAACCTTTATGTCAACGCTGTTTAACACGAGTTTCTCTTGAAAGAAGATATAACTATGAACAGGGCTGACCATTTAAAATGTACTATCCACTGAATAGGCAGCCCTTTTCACGAGTCCATCGTTCTCGCCTGCAGGGTCCGTAACATCCATATGACCTGCGGCGTCCTTGTAAAACAAACCAGCTGAAAACTGTCTCTTAAATGTATCACATCCATAATTCACATCCATAACACATCCATAAGCTCTCTATAACAGCTCTGTAGGGGGTATGTTTTGCTACTCCGGTTAATAAAATAGTCACTCAAGGAGACATCCACTCATGAAAATAGGGAGGCTATCGGGTAGTTGATAACCCCAACAAGTACTCCGGCATTAATATTAGTTCCGTAATATTAATTCCGTGAAAAGTTACACAAACATTCAGATTTCTGCTGATTAGAAAATCGGTAAACAATTTAGAAATACATTCTCCTTCCACAGCATCATTACTAAACAATTTTACCATACAAAAATCTGTTACATACGTAAACAAACTAAAAAGGTGCCATATTTAAAAGTCTTTGTTATCAGCATTTGAAAATGTTAGAAGTTGTTTAGGTCCTTTGATTCAATACCGTTTTACTACAATTGCGGCCAATCATCAGATGTGTTCCTGACTGTTTCCATATGCTTGTTCAGATAATTAAAACATTTTATACTGACATGGTCTTGGTTTTTAAAAGGTCTACAAACATCAACACAGCTCTTAATAGCTTTGTGCATCAACTGTTTAATCGCTAAACCCACATAGGATTTGTTTAGGTACATGTAAACACAACAACTGAGGTTACCCATCCTTAGACAGACTCTTTGCTTTCGTCGCACCAAGACGCTACTACATCGCATACAGCTTCCTCATTAAATGTATTCATCCTTGTTCTCACTCAGTCTCTGTGTGATGTTTGGCTCTAACTTGAGCTCATGCAGAATGTACTCAGTGGCCACGTGATCCTAGGCACTTTAGCCTCTTATAGTAGGTGCATGAAGCCCTGATGTGTTCAAAGCCTTGACCAACACGTTTCAGTTGCTTTGTTAAAACTGCCTCCGCAATATCATCATAATGGATCTCAAAAAAATTATCAGGCTTATCGAGACAGACATTTCTTCTCTGGCTTGGGTTGTCCACTAAACTCCCGATGCATGTTTGTGGAGAATAGCCGCAACAAGGTTTTCCAGAATCATACCCAAATGTTGCTTTGCTGATCTCTTAATCTTGTGGTGCAAGGCATTTGTCCATTTTGCAGAACTCTTGTCAGCATTTGAAAGGTATGACAGATTAAGAGGTACTTGCTGATCACTAAACCTGTCAAGCCATGTATAATTTCTTCTTGGATATGCCGGTGGAATTGAGCTGTCTGGGTCTGGGGTACCCTAGAAGGGTGCAGCGTTGTCGTCCATGCTGGTGAGTTTACTCCTATATCAGAATTTCTTCCTCCGGAGTGTAGTTTCCTCAGCTCCCCTTGGACTAATGGCAGGGGTCTAGGGGTAACATCTGTAATCAGTTCCATTTTCAAATGCTGGCAGACTCCTTCTGACAGTTTCTTTAGTTTGTAACAGCAACTGTTTGAGTTCAACCATCCTTTTCCTGTACTGTGTACGGTGGTGCATCGTCCACTTAAAGTCAATAAGTATTTTTTGACAAACTTTGCTGAGTTTTTGGTAGCGATTATGTTGCATTGATCGTTTTTATATTGTTAATTTACATGTTTGCTGTGAAAATAGGCCTTTGGTCAATGATTTTGAGTCTCATAGATTCCTTCAATCTCGTTCAGTTAGTGACTAGTCCGACACATTAAAAAGAGCACACTCTGGACCTTGGGTCCACATCACTGAAATCTGTGATATTTGTATATCAGATCACCTGTTTTGTTCACTGTCACAGTTCCCTGCTCTAAGGCTGAAAATTGTGTTCCTGCACGTATATTGCGTTCAATTAACCCCCGTAACTTCGTTGCATTTTTCTATTGCTTTTAATGAGTCTATGTTAAGTTATCTAGATGATTACTGCTCTTAGCGCTGATTATTTTATTATTCTCATGCATTCCACTTGCACTGATATCTTAGACTCTGTTCCGCCGTTCAAATCTAAACACGCAAAACCATCTTTAGAGCCATGGCTAAATAACAACACCAGCACTCTCAGACGTTCACTTAGACGAACTTAAAGAAAATGGAAGAAGGATAAACTCCAGATTTCCCTAGGAATGCTACTGCTGGACTAACTATCAGAGAGCTGTTAAAGCTGCAAAAGCACAATTTATATCAAACCTTGTTTCCAACAATAATTATGGGCCTTTTCAACTCTCTTAACTCTCTGATAAAACCCAGTAGCGGCTTGTTTTGTTCCATCAGCCAAATTGTGTGAGGATTGTAAAATAAAATATTGTAAAGATTGCTGCTCAAAAAAATGACAGACTTCATCCGCCCTAGACCATTCTGCTCCCTCTACTTTCTCAGCTGTTTTCGATCAGTTTGAGCCTGTATCACTTTCATTATTAGCAGAGGTAGTTCGTACCATGTACTCCACAAACTGTCCCCTGGATGCCATTCATTATTAGCAAAGGTAGTTCGTACCATGCACCCCACAAACTGTCCCCTGGATACCATTCCTTCTCATCTTTTAAAATATATTTTTGATACAGTTGGGCCCAGTATTCCGATTCTGATAAATACTTCTCTTATTTCTGGGTGTGTTCCAGATGCTTTTAAACGTGCTTATTAAAAAAATTAACTTGGGTCCTAATGTCCTCTCAAATTTTAGGCCCATCTCTAAAGTATTTTTTCCTCTCTAAAGTACTAGAGAGAGTAGTTCTTAAGCAACAGACAATGTTTTTAGAAAAATATGATATCCATGAAAAATTTCAGTCTGGCTTCATGCAATGTCATAGTACTGAAACGGCACTCTTAAGAGTTCTTAATGAGCTCCTTGAAACTGTTGACTCAGAGAGCCCCGCAATTCTGGTGCTTCTGGACCTGTCTGTGGCCTTTGACATGGTGTATCATAGGATTGAAATGTCTTGAACAGTCCATTGTCATCAAAGGAATTGTCCTGAAATGGTTTGAGTCATAACTGACTGATCACTTGTGGGTTCCTTCAAGGTTCCATTTTAGGCCCCATCCTTTTTTCACAATATTTGTTACCCTTGGGGTCCATTTTCAAGAAACACAGTATCTAATTTCATTGCTTAGCTGACAATGTACAAATTTACATGCCAATAAAAACAACATTTTGTTGAGACTTTGTCTTAGCTGAAATAAAACACTTTTCGAAAGATGTTCCTTAAACTGGAATTAATAACCATTTGATCAGTCACACCAGCCTTAAACTCTTGGCCTTCAGGTAATTCCTAAAATGCAACCTCCGTTATCTCTGGGTTGAAAATGTATCCACCGATCCGACCGTCATCCAACTTCCATTCCTGTGCCAAGATATCCTGGTGTATTTGTTGGATTCTAGGTAAACTCTGTATTGATTTTCTTCAGAGGTGGTATGATGATTGCAGATCTACTGTCCATTTGGTAATCACTTGCTGCCTTCCTGAGCTGCGGTTAAGCTGTTAGCTTTCAATGGTGTTTCACCCAAAACACTGATTGCTGCTCAATCTGCCATAGTTTGTAATGTTTAGGGACGTTTATACAGGCAATACTGAATGACCATCACAGGGGTCTGTCTGGCTTAAATACACAGACCACGCCAATCATCTCATAAATCATGAAAGGTTAACACCCAATGGTTGTAGGACATCTGTTGTAGCACTTATCGGAACATAAAATGCCAGGGAGTTATAGCGTTGCTGAAACCTGGCGCCCCATTTGTTAAACACCACACATCTTGCCGCTGATATAACACTTTATTGCCTGAGCATTTAACATTCCGGAATCATAAGACCCATTTGTAAAACATCAAATATAACCCACCAGTTATAACACTTGATGTTTTAAAACATCAAACATGGACACATCAATGCAATCATACACTCACCAAAAGGATTATTAGGAACACCTGTTCAATTTCTCATTAATGCAATTATCTAATCAACCAATCACATGACAGTTGCTTCAATGTATTTAAGGGTGTGGTCCTGGTCAAAACAATCTCCTCAACTCCAAACTGAATGTCAGAATGGGAAAGAAAGGTGATTTAAGCAATTTTGATGTCACGGACGCAGGTTAGGACCCAAGTGCGGGCTGGGGACGAGAGGGGCAGGGACAGGCAGAGAGGACGGGAACGGTAGGCGATGTGCCTCACGTACCGGCGGCGAAGGTACAGACGAACGGCAGGCAGAATGGTCGGGGACAGGCGGGAGGTCGGTGAGCGTGCTGGCGGCAGAGGTACAATCAGGGACTGGGCAGAATGGTCAGGGGCAGGCGATAAGTCGGAGTAGCAGCGCGGAACAGAAGTACGAGTAGGGCTCGGGCAGAGTGGTCGGGAACGGGCAAACGGTCGGTACACGGAGAGACGGAACACAGAGCTAGAGAACGCGAGATATGGCATGAGAACATGAACCATTGATCTGGCAGGGGTGAGATGGCAGGGAGCTGTATTTGACTGTTTGGTGATTAGGTGACTGGGGACAGGGGAGGAGGCGGGGACGTGACAGTACCCCCCCCTCGACGGACGCCTCCCGGCGGACCCCCAGGAGCACTCGGGCGCCGGCGATGGAATGCCCGGAGCATGGACGGGTCCAAGATCTGGCTGCGGGAAACCCAGCACCGCTCCTCCGGACCGTAACCCACCCAGTCCACCAGGTACTGGACACCACGACCCCGACGCCGAGAGTCCATGATTCGGCGGACGGTGTATGCGGGACCCCCATCAATAATCCGTGGAGGGGGAGGACGAGGAGGAAGGAGCGGACTGATGTGCACAGGTTTGATGCGGGACACGTGGAAGGAGGGATGAACCTTGAGAGAGGAGGGCAGCCTGAGGCGGACGACAGTGGGATTGATGATTCGAACAATGGTGAAGGGGCCGATGAACCTGGGGGCAGCTTGCGAGAATCTGCGCGTAAGGGGAGGTCCTTCGTGGAGAGCCACACGCGGTCCCCAACCGCGTAAGCGGGACCCCGGATCCGGTGCCGGTTAGCCTTTGCGCTGTATGACCCGGCTGCCCGAAGCAGGGAGGCCCTGGCGCGGTGCCAGGTCCGGTGGCACCGCCGAATGTGGGCCTGGACGGATGGCACGGCTAATTCCCTCTCCTGGGAGGGAAACAGCGGGGGCTGGTACCCGAAGAGGCACTGAAAAGGTAACATGCCAGTAGCGGAGGTGGGGAGAGTGTTGTGCGCGTATTCGACCCACGGGAGCTGGGAGGACCAGGAGGAGGGGTTGGAAGAAACCAGGCAACGGAGTGAGGACCCCAGGGTTTGGTTGGCCCGTTCAGCCTGGCCGTTGGTCTGCGGATGAAAACCAGAGGAGAGGCTCACAGTGGCTCCCATGGCACGACAGAAAGACTTCCACACCGCGGACGTGAATTGAGGCCCACGGTCTGAGACCAGGTCGAGGGGCAGCCCGAAGACGCAGAACACCTCCTTGACCAGGGTAGCCGCCATCTCCTTAGCCGAGGGGAGCTTGGGCAATGGAATGAAGCGGACGAATTTGCTGAACCGGTCCACGATGGTCAGGACCACTGTATTGCCATCGGAACAGGGCAGCCCGGTTACAAAATCCAGGGACAGGTGGGACCAGGGGCGACGAGGAACTGGCAGGGGACGTAGGAAACCTGGAGTGGGACGGTTAGATTGCTTGCTCTGGGCGCAGGTAGGGCAAGCCGCAATGAAGGCTTGTGCGTCACTGTGCATGGCTGGCCACCAAAAACGCCGACGGAGGAAGGCCATAGTGCGCGCCAGCCCGGGATGACAGGTTAGTTTGGAGGCATGGGACCAGGTCAGAACCTCAGACCGGACAGATTGGGGGACAAAGAGACAACCAGGGGGTTCATTTCCAGGGCCAGGGTCGCTGAGGAGGGCCGACCTAACGGTCTCCTTAATCTTCAAAAGAGCCGCACCGATTACGCACCGCTTGGGCAGGATAGCATCTTGCCGAGCGTAAGGCTCCTCATTTTTGGAATAGACACGGGACAAGGCGTCAGGTTTCCCGTTCTTGGATCCGGGCCTGTAGGTGAGGGCAAAATCGAAGCGGGAAAAGAAGAGTGCCCATCTCGCCTGGCGGGGATTGAGTCGTTTAGCGGAGCGGATGTACTCTAAGTTCCGGTGATCCGTCCAGACCAGGAAAGGCACTTCCGCGCCCTCGAGCCAGTGCCGCCACTCCTCAAGGGCTATCTTGACCGCTAACAGTTCACGATTGCCGACGTCGTAGTTGGCCTCCGCGGGTGACAGTCGGCGGGATAAAAAGGCGCAGGGATGAAGCTTGTCATCCGCCGCATGTTGGGAAAGAACCGCCCCTACTCCAACATCCGAGGCATCCACCTCGACCACGAATTGCCGCGACGGATCGGGCTGGGAGAGTACGGGTGCCGAGGTGAAGCGGGCCTTCAGGTCCCTGAAGGCGTCTTCGGCCTCCGTGGTCCATACAAAGGGTCTGTTACATGACGTCAGAGCGGTTAGCGGAGCGGCCACCCGGCTGTAGTTACGGATGAACCGTCTGTAAAAATTTGCGAACCCAAGGAACCGCTGTAGAGCTTTGCGTGATTCCGGGGTAGGCCAGCTGACCCCGGCCTCCACTTTGGACGGATCCATTCGTACGCTCCCCTCCGAGATGACGTACCCCAGGAAGGAGATAGTGGAGACATGGAAGTCGCATTTCTCGGCTTTAATGAATAAGCCATTTTCCAGGAGTCGGTGAAGGACCTGTCGGACCTGTTGGATATGTTCGGTCAGGTTTGCAGAGAATACCAGAATGTCATCCAGGTAGACGAACGCGAAGCGCCCTATCATGTCGCCCAACATGTCGTTTATGAATCTTTGGAAAACGGCTGGGGCATTGGTGAGGCCAAAGGGCATGACCTGGTACTCGAAGTGCCCCAACGGGGTATTGAAGCCGGTTAACCATTCGTCCCCCTCCCTTATCCTGATGAGGTGGTAGGCGTTGCGCAAGTCCAACTTAGTAAACACGGACGCGCCTTGTAACAAATCAAAAGCAGAAGTCATTAAAGGGAGGGGGTATCTGTTTTTGACAGTTATGTCGTTAAGCCCCGGTAATCAATACACGGGCGGAGAGAGCCGTCCTTCTTGCCCACAAAGAAAAACCCAGCTGCCAGCGGAGAAGAGGAGGGCCGAATGCATCCGGAGTCCAAAGACTCCCTAATGTACTTCTCCATGGCCTCTCTTTCTGGTTTGGAGAGGTTGTAGAGACGCCCTTTAGGAAAAGAGGATCCGGGCAGCAGCTCTATGGCGCAGTCGTAAGGACGGTGCGGCGGGAGCGAGAGCGCATGGCGCTTACTGAATACCTCCCCAATATCGTGGTACGCTGACGGAACACCGGTCAGGTCAGCTGGCTGGGGGTTGTCTGGCACAGGCGGTGGGATGGCAGCTCGGAGACAGTCTGTGTGGCAGTTGGGACTCCATTTCAAGATCCTGCCCGCGGTCCAGTCGATAGCCGGATTATGCCTGACCAACCAGGGATACCCCAGGATTAACGGAATGTGGGGGGTACTCGTGAGCAGGAGGCGGATGGTCTCTGAATGATTTCCCGACATTGAAAGGTGGACCGGCTCGGTTCGGGATGTAACTCGGGCCAAACGTCGACCGTCCAGGGCCACAGCTTCAATGGCCTCCGAAAGCGGTTCGGAGGAGAGTCCCAACTGGGCGGCAAATGCCGAGTCCAAGAAGCTATCGTCAGCTCCGGAGTCGATCAGGACCTGTACCTTCAGTCGCTGACCATTATGGTAAAGGGTGGCAAAAAACGAATGTCGGGGAGAGAAGACCTTGGGGGTTGGGCTCGTTGGTTGCTCCCCGGCGACTAACGAGCCCTTCCGTTTCCCGTCTTCATCGGGCAGGAAGCGATGTAGTGACCGGGGCGACCGCAGTACAGGCAGCTATTCGTCTCCTGTCTACGGCGCCGTTCCTCCCTATCCAAACGGTAGCGCCCCACCTGCATGGGTTCAGGACCAGTGGCTTCCGGGCCGCCCTCTGCGCCTCGCGGGGTGTGCGGAGTTGGGCTCGAGGGTGCAGGCGGGGCTGGAGCAGGTTGAAGGGATGTGGATCTGGGGTCCTGTTGCCTCACCCTTCTTCGTTCTCGCGCACGGTTGTCTATGCGCACCGTCAGGGCAATTAAACCATCCAGATCCTCAGGTTCGTGGTAGGACACCAACTTGTCCTTGAGGTGCTCGTTCAAGCCATTGACGAACGCGGCTTGTAGTGCTTCGCCGTTCCATCCGCACTCGGCTGCTAGTGTGCGGAATTCAATAGTGTATTCGGCTACACTACGCTTACCCTGGCGCAGGGTGAACATCCGGACCGAGGCATCCTTTCCCCTGACCGGGTGGTCGAACAACCTTCGCATCTCCTGGGTGAAGGCGTCGTAAGAGTGGGTAGCCGGGTCCTGACGTTCCCAGAGGGCGGTGGCCCACTCCAGAGCCGATCCGCGGAGCAGACCAATGAGGTAGGCAATCTTAGCTCCATCCGTGGCGTAGGTCCTAGGCTGTTGAGCGAAAACAAGGCCACACTGGAGTAAGAAGGAGCGGCATAACCCTAGGTCGCCGTCGTATCTCTCAGGTGTGGGAACCCAGGGTTCGCGAACCTCCGGGGATGCGGGGAGAGGCTCGGGTGGGGTAGGTGGCGGAGGAGGAGAGGAAGCCGCGGCCGAGGAAGCACCGGGAGCGCTCAGTTGTTCCTGAATTGCCGTGAGGCTGGCAGAGAGTGCTTGCAGGGAGCTCATGAGTTCTTGGATCGCCGATTTGTGTTGGCCCAGGATGGCGCCCTGGGATGATACAGCCTGACGGACAGCGTCCAGGTCCGCTGGGTCCATACTGGCCAGATCAATTCTGTCACAGACGCTGGTTAGGACCCAAGTGCGGGCTGGGGACGAGAGGGGCAGGGACAGGCAGAGAGGACGGGAACGGTAGGCGATGTGCCTCACGTACCGGCGGCGAAGGTACAGACGAACGGCAGGCAGAATGGTCGGGGACAGGCGGGAGGTCGGTGAGCATGCTGGCGGCAGAGGTACAATCAGGGACTGGGCAGAATGGTCAGGGGCAGGCGATAAGTCGGAGTAGCAGCGCGGAACAGAAGTACGAGTAGGGCTCGGGCAGAGTGGTCGGGAACGGGCAAACGGTCGGTACACGGAGAGACGGAACACAGAGCTAGAGAACGCGAGATATGGCATGAGAACATGAACCATTGATGATTGAACCACTGGGTGAGATGACAGGGAGCTGTGTTTGACTGTTTGGTGATTAGGTGACTGGGGACAGGTGTGTGAGTTGGTGATTGGTGACAGGTGCGTTAGGTGCGCACCGAGCTCCTTGAGCGCGGGCGCCCTCTGCTGCGCGCTTGAGGAGGCGGGGACGTGACTTTTGAGCGTGGCATGGTTGTTGGTGCCAGACGGGCCGGTCGGAGTATTTCACAATCTGCTCAGTTACTGGGATTTTCACGCACAACCATTTCTAGGATTTACAAAGAATGGTGTGAAAAGGGAAAAACATCCAGTATGCGGCAGTCCTGTGGGCCAAACTGCCTTGTCGATGTTAGAGGTCAGAGGAGAATGGGCCGACTGATTCAAGCTGATATAAGAGCAATTTTGACTGAAATAACCACTTGTTACAACCGAGGTATGCAGCAAAGCATTTGTGTAGCCACAACACGCACAACCTTGAGGCGGATGGACTACAACAGCAGAAGACCCCACTGGGTACCACTCATCTCCAGTACAAATAGGAAAAAGAGGCTACAATTTGCAAGAGCTCACTCAAAATTGGATAGTGGAAAACTGGAAATATTTTGCCTGATCTGATGAGTCTCGATTTCTGTTGAGACATTCAGATGGTAGAGTCAGAATTTGGCGTAAACAGAATGAGAACATGGATCCATCATTCCTTGTTACCACTGTGCAGGCTGGTGGTGGTGGTGTAATGGTGTGGGGGATGTTTTCTTGGCACACTTTAGGCCCCTTAGTGTCAATTGGGTATAGTTTAAATGCCACGGCCTACCTGAGCATTGTTTCTGACCATGTCCATCCATTTATGGCCACCATGGATAATGCACCGTGTCACAAAGCTCGAATAATTTCTGATTGGTTTCTTGAACATGACAATGAGTTCACTGTACTAAAATGGCCCCCACAGTCACCAGATCTCAACCCAATAGAGCATCTTTGCGATGTGGTGGAACGGGAGCTTCGTGCCCTGGATTTGCATCCCACAAATCTCCCTCAATTGCAAGATGCAATCCTATCAATATGGACCAACATTTCTAAAGAATGCTTTCAGCACCTTGTTGAATCAATGCCAAAGTAGAATTAAGGCAGTTCTGAAGGCGAAAGGGGGTCAAACACAGTTTTAGTATGGTGTTCCTAATAATCCTTTAGGTGAATGCATACATACATCGTTTCAGACGTCCTGCCCTAACA
The DNA here is from genome assembly GCA_016801105.1 of Esox niger. NCBI lineage: Eukaryota > Metazoa > Chordata > Actinopteri > Esociformes > Esocidae > Esox > Esox niger. The sequence goes on from JACXGJ010005008.1 coordinate 29,892, forward strand.
CACGTCATGCAGGAAGTCCATACGTCACACCGGAAGTCCCGCCCAGCTAACCGGATGTACCATCCACCTGTCAAATCAATCTGGAAGTCCCGCCCACCAGTGTCATAAATCATCAAAGTGACGGAATATACTCTACATTTACTACTGATGTGCCTACAACAGAGAGTTATAGTTTGGCTAAACTACTCAAGGGCAATAAACATCTTATCTTTCTAAGCCAAATTTCACAAAGAAGCTGGTGAGACATATTAACTAACTGTCACGGTCCCAGCCTGCTGGGGCTGTTCAGTTGCGTGTTTTCTGTGTGTCTGTGTTTTGTCATGTCCTTGTTTGGTCTCTCCTGTTCTTGTTTCAGTTGATTAGTTTATTTCTTTCAACTGTGTTTTGCCCTCATCTGTTTCTGTCTTCTTGTTAGTTGGTGTATTTAGTTCAGCCAGTTTCTCCCAGTCTTTGTTGGGTCATTGTTTGTTCATGTCTCTCGTTGCTGTCTGCTGTTTTGCCTGTATGCATAGTTTGATTTAGCTTTTTGTAGTGCATGGCACTCGGTTTTGTTTTTACACTATTAAAGTATTTTTCTGCACCTTTGCGTTTGACTACATCTCCCTCCTTGGATTCCCTGCACTACCCTGACACTAACCATCAGTAGGAGGGGCAAACAGTGAGTGGGTTGGGCTGATAGTATTTAGGCCTGAGCTCAACCTTCAACAGAGAGCTTTTGACTTGACACTCCTGAGAGTGTTAACCGCTCCAGGTTTGCAAATCTAATAAAGCTTTACTTGTGAAAATAATCTACACTGCCTTTACCATGTACTGATTTCCATGACATGTTGTCAGTAGTCTATAGAATAAATCAAAAATGTTAATTTTACTCAAACACACACCTATGAATAGCAAAACCAGAGAAACTTATAATTTTGCAGTGGTCTCTTAATTTTTTCCAGAGCAGTAGATGCTAGTGTCAAAAAGAATGCTGGCCAGCCCTGCTGGTTTGTTGCTGTGATTCCCGCTCAAGATGTCCCAGTGGGCCTAGGCAACAGGTATATGTTAACAGTGGTTGACTCTATAAGTATGGTTACACTGGTGTAGGAAGAAGTGGTGAGCCAGCTTGTCCGATTGTCCAATGAGGTCACCATGCCCTGCCTCCATGGGGCCACCGACAGAACTCCTATCTCTGCTGACTCCAAAGGGGACATGCCAAGTGCACGCAGAGGTAGTTCCCCGATTTAGGGTCCCTGTGTTGATAGTGAGGGATTGTCCATTGTTCCTGTTGTTTGACAAGGGGAACTGCCTTCCCAAGCCAAAGGCCCCGAGACAAGGCCTGGCACATAGTGCTGGAAGAAGAAGATGGAACAACCCCAGAGTGAGGAAAAGATCCCAGTCGGTGCTACTAGGGGACATCCCCTCCAGCCCGGTTTTGGGGGCCGAAAAGGAAATACAACAACAGCAACGGGAAGAGATATTCCGGGAGACCTCAGATGACTGCACCTGAAGAGGCCTAGAAACAGACGATGAGTCTGAAGATCAGGAACAATGACTTTGACTGCTTTTCCATGAGACCTCGGAGGAGGAAATCTAACAAGGTTTCTTTACTGGCTCCCTCAATGGGGACTTTGAGCAACCCCCGCTTGGAGTGACAGGGGTGCTGGTGGACCTCTCAAAGTGTTTGGGGGGGACAGTTCGGGACGGCGCGGTAAGGAGATTGGGGGTAAGGAGAATGGGGTAGGAAATGGAGTTGATGGTGCCACGGTCGTACTGAAATACTATGTTACAGCTGGCCCACAGCCATGTACTCGAATGACATCTGGCCTGGGATAAGACCAACGACAGAGTACTGCACCGCTTCTACTGGCCGCGTATCACCCAGGATGTGGCCAAGTATGGTAAGTCATGCAATCAGTGCCAATGCACAATGGTGATACACAGTGAAGCTGAAGGACAAATTCCCAACGGATGTGTAAGGCACGCGGAGACTCTGCCTGTTTGGTCCCCTGATGCGGAAGTGCTGTGGCAGTGTGTTCTTTTTCATTTGCTCTTACGTGAGCCATCCCCATTTTTGAGTTTTGAGTGATTGCTGGGAACACATGAATAATCTTGAGAGGACTGAAATTTGAGTATGGACTCATTCCTTTCCACCGAGGTAGGTTTTTCTTCACAAAAATGAAAATCTCTGCTTTTTCACCCTCCATGTGATTTCTCTTTTCATCTATCACATCAGAGGCAGCGCTAATCAGCCGTTCACAGTCAACGCTTATGTAGGGCACAAACAGGTATTTGTGTGCGGAAGCGAGGGCAGGGTAACGGGCCTGGTTGCATTTCCAGTAATTCAATAGACCGTTGTTCCTGGGAATTGTGGGATCAGCCAAGTATGAGATGACCTTTTAAGTAACAAAACACTGAAATATCACTTAGGGATTTTTTAAACTTTATACTGTTTAAGCATTTACAGAGCACTAACTTTTTTAAATAAATTGCACGTTTATTATTAATACACAGGCCGACATATAATAAATAGGCTATTATCGATGTTATGACATTGCAGAATAATAATTGAGAAAGTGGCATTTTTAATTAGGATGCTTTTGGTCTAAAGTGAAATATTCTAAAAGAAAAAACAAAAACATTTGTGCATGTTTAGATGCTTACCTGTGACGCGGCCCCGGTCTTGTCATGCTCCTCGAACATGACATTCTCCTCCAATATCTTCATACATATCCAGCAGTAATCCTTTTCGGGTCCTCTTCTCTGGGGGATCCTCTGTGCTGGCAGCTGCACTGCCGCACAGGTCATCCAAAACATTGAGCAAAAGGTAACGAGCACTCCTTTTTTTCCACGTCAAAGTACTTCACGATGATTGACGGATTCCAGCAGGGTAGTTTTGGTGGTCTGCACGCCTCTGTCCCTGTCACTCGGCCAACCGAGCAGTCGTGTCAGTGCCACAACCGCGGGGATCACATCAGCTGCAGAAGCCTCTGCAGAAATAATACCTCTGGTCAGCTGCTCAAAGGTTGCAAGAAGTGTGATCATATTTTCTAAAACTACTCACTGAATTGCCGTCAAAGTTGCAGGAAGCTCAAAATCAGCAGCATAAGCACCTAGTGCCCTCTTCTGCTCGACCAATCTTCGCATCATATAAAATGTAGAATTCCATCTGGTAGCGACGTCTTGTTGAAGTCGTTTTACCAACATTCCAAACTCTTTCTGTACATCCTCGAGCCGACTGTATGCCAGCTGGGAGTGCTTGAAATGTCCAACCATTCCCTTCCCACAGCCACAAAATCTGCCACAACAAACTCCACCATAGCTTTAGCCATGTTACAGACATTGTCACATAGCACAACATGCACTCTCTCTTTCTATTTTCCATTTCCCAAACATTATCAAATGCAGATGCAATTGCAGCTGCTGTGTGAGAACCGGAGCATTACTGGGAGTGTAGGACAGCTTTTTTAAGGGTGAAGTCTTCGTCTATCCACTGGGCAGTGAGGCTCAACATGCTAACAGGACTCACACTTGATTTCCAAAATGTCTGTGGTAAAGCTAATGTGACTAGCGCCAGCGAGGAGCATTTCAATGTGACTGGTGACAACACTCTGGAGTTCTGGTAAGGCCACATCAGAAAAGTAGCATCGGCTAGGCATAGCACACCGCGGCTGTAGGTACGTCATTAGCCAGCTGAAGCCAACGTCTTTCACCATGCTGAACGGCTGGTTATCAATAAATTCAATGATTTTGTCGTTAAGCTCTTTTACCTTTGGGTGGTCGCTACTGAATTTTCTAGCTTTGTCAAAGGACTAAAATAGAGGCTGCTGATGGGTTTTTTCCGGCGTTTTTTTTCTTCTTGCTTTTCAAAAAGTCTTGGTGCTGCTCAGGATGACAGCTCTTAAGATGCGTAATCATATTTGTAGTGTTGAGTATGTGTTGTTTTACGCCTCCTTGAATCACTTGTGCTTTACAAGTACTGCAAATAGCAAGTTTGTTATTTGTTTTACAGATCTCAAAATAATTCCACAAAGCCGACATGTTGGAAGTTTAAGTTGCTGGCGCTCTTGCTACGTTCCTGATCGTCACGTGCGCATAGTAAGCACACCACCCTATCGGCAAGGCTCATAGACAGAAATATTCATATCTGTCGAAGCCAATGATGGTCATTTTAAGCTTTTATCGGCCGATACTGATGTCGTGCTGATATCATCATGCATCCCTAATTTAAATGTCATAAAAAACGTTGAAGCTAAAAACTTAAAAACTAATCTAAACATACTTACAAAGAGATTGTCCTGGGAGTTGGAGTGTTGTGCTAAACTGGTCTGGTTGGTTTCTATCAAACACATACTATATGTTAGCTTCCTGTTCTGATGATGTCCAAGAACAAAAAGTTATGCAACCAAAAGTCAGCGGAGAGCCATCTTTATTCAGCATGAGACGTTGATGTTAACAGGTCATAGTTCCCATTCTCTCTCTCTCCTTCTCTCCAAAGAATACAGGAAGTTCCACAGTACTTATAATACACGGGAGGCGGCCTAGGGTCAAACCCAGCCAAATACCCTCCAATCAGAAAGGCTTAAATGACCCTTGTATGGTATGTTCTAACCTATGGTCAATGGTCCTATCCCTCAAGCCTGTGATAGTCACATGGGCAACTCCTAGCAGGAGGTATGGACAGGACGTGTGTCCTATCCATACACCTGTGCTCAAGAGTTAGTTAGCACATCTGTGTTGTGTTAAGTTTCTCAAGCCTACTTTCTCTCATATATCAACATAAATAAAATAATGTATACATCAGGTATAAACAGAACAATGAAAGGTTAAGTGGCTTAGCAACAGGATTCATAATAAATAGTATCATCAATGTATGTGATAGTTTGAGCTCAGGTGGACAGCTACTGAGCTGTTAAGCACCTCGATGACTGATTATTATTAGACTAAGTGACTTGTTCACTTTTGTGAAGACAATGTAAACATTATAGCAAGGTATAATCACACACACCTGGATAAATTAACTGTAATTTAGGTAGATTATTATCAAACAAAGTGACTTGCTCACTTTTGCAAATCATCAGGCAAGGCTAGCTCCCCAACAAACAAGCAAGAAACCAGGAAATGTGTTAGCTAGCTGGTAAGTTAACATCGTTACCTAGTTAGTTGGTGTTTGGTCTATTGACTTGGTTGTCCATTATCTTTGCCAATCATGTCTAGCAAGAAAATACCTGTATTTTCCAGTGTATAAACAAGGGTATCTGTTTTAAATTGTATTCGTATTTAGACTTCGCATACTAGTTTGGTATTAAGTCACATGAAAGTCAAGAAGGGCATTTTGGCAAAAAATGTTATTCTTACAAACGGCTCTCCTGAAACGTAGATACATACGCCCCTGTTTACGAATTCTGTCACATATTCAAAACAAACTCTGAACAGTTTATTTAATAAAAGTGCAGGTAATGGTTATTTCATAATTATTCACAGCCAGTTTTACGCCATTTATATATTTTACAACGTGACATTTATTACTTATGCCAAGTCAACATATCTGTACGCAATGCACACTTTACCATTTGCATTACCTACTCATATTGACCTATTATTATGGAAGAAACATTTATGCTTTGGTCAGTCCTTAGGCATTTTTGTTTGTAACGTGCTGTTTTTATGATGCTCAGTGTCCAGTCTCAAAGATGATCAGTAGTCAGATAACTTTAGCATTAGTTTTACTTGAAATGCTTGAAAAGAAACATGCAAAACAAACTCTTTCCAAGAGGCTCCTTCTAAGCCAATAATACCCCAAAATACCCAACAAACATGAAGAGCTTGGAAGCACCAAAAACAAACATATTTTGAACAAATTAATTATTATGTTTTTCTTGATTTATTTTAAGTATCCCCCTTTCCACTGATGGCTAGTAGCATTCAGTCTGGAGAAAACATGTTTGCTCATTCTTTGAGTAACTTTTGATTATTTTCAGATATGCATACACACTCATGGTTTGTGTCAACTCCTTGAATTGACCAGATTTGTGGCTGTCTATGGCCCCTGGGCCTTCACCAGGTAAATGGACAGTATATTCCAAAATACAGTATTTACAGTGCAAACAAATATATTTCATCCATTTTAGAAGGCAGTAACAACTAGACATGGAAAAGTGATGGGATTAGAATTATTTCTAAAAGCACACATATTGGCATAATAAGGGGGGGAGAACAAGTATTTGATACACTGCAGATTTTTCAGATTTTCCTACTAACAAAGCATATAGTGGTCTGTAATTTTTAACATAGGTCAAAAATCCAGAAAATCACATATGATTTTTCAATAATTAATTAGCATTTTATTGCATGGGTGGGAGGCAAAGGTGTGGGCTATTCCTTCATCAATTAAGCTGGTGAAAGGTCTGGAGTACATTCCAGGTGTGGCATTTGCATTTGGAAGCTGCGAACCCACAACATCCGGTCAAAGGAGCTCTCATTGCAAGTGAAACAGGCTATCTTTAGGGGCTTACACACCGGAACTGGCAACCGCTGCGTCCTCCATTACGTTAACTGAATACTTGACAGCAGCTTTGCCTCCTACCCTGGCGGCATCGTATTTTAGCTTGAGACCTAAAGTTCCAGTGTTGCAGTCTTCAAGCTGTTAGTTATTCCAACATAGATTCATATGATTTTTTGTTCAACCCCTTAAAGTCAAAATTATGGAAATTGTGTCAGTGTCCAAATATTCCTGGACCTAAATGTACTTTGCAGCACTGGTAGTAGAGAGGTTTTGAATATGCATATTAAGATCTGAAATATGGTAAATAAATATTAGTGTTAAGTGAACTGAATTATGGTAAACAACATTTGTACTGTTTGAATGATACAACATGGCTATTTTGTATAATTGTCAAAGAGGTAGCTAAAATATGCAATTATTAGTCAGAATAAAACAGACAAATTATTTGGGTTAAGTTAAGCTTATAGTGTTTGGGTCTGTTGCATATTTATCGAAAACCTTTTCTAAATGGCCAGTAAGGTCTGCAATGGTTTTGTTGTTCTCTCATGCTTTATCATATCATAGCTTATTTACCCTAAACAGTAGATAATAAAGAAGGCAGCTACATTTAATATTGGATGTCATCTTTAATATTAAAAGTATTTGTTTGAATACAGTACGTTTTATTTCAAAACATTTTTTGAAAATCTGAATAAATCATTCTCCTAACAGAATCACTTAAAGGTTTTTCTTTTGGGAGCCATTAATACTGAATTTGTAGGGCCAGCCAATTTTAGAACATATTTCAGGGATCAGTAAGTTTAAAGGGTCACTAAAAATAAAATCACCATTTAAATAAACATTTTCACAACATTTATGTAGATCAACAGCTCACATCTTCAGGTTATCAATTTGCAAATTATATTTCAATGAATTACCAATATGTGGATGATTTGGCAGCTGTTTCCCCATACATTTCATCTCAGGACTGTTGTATTTCCGTAGCAGAATGATCATCTATGGGACCCTGTCATTTCTTGATAAAAAAATCCCATGGGCCCTTATCAACCCTTCCATTCATAAAGCTCAAAAAAGCTTTTAGTGGTACACTGAGTTTATTGAAACATTAAATCTGTATCCCAGTCATAATGGAGTATTTTTAACCTTAGGTTAGCTGACGTGCTGGGTTTGGTTGCCCTTTCATCAACTGCCAATTATAGTCTCCTCCTGGGTGTGGATAGGTTTGGTCAGCAGAAGGAAAAAACTAAAACATCAGTTCTGGGGCACTGAGATGCCCAAAACATGTACATGCATTGGACAACCTTATACAAATAGTTTGAAAAGTACATTTTGGCACAAGTGCAGAGTAGAAAGACAAGGCATTTAGATTCTCTATATCCTCAAGTATGGCAAAATGTGTATGAAGAGTAAAACAAAAACATATATTATGCCTCTGAAGTAACACAGTTAAATATTTAATCTAGTTTGTAATTTACAGTGCGCACCATAAGACAATTTATGTGAATTTATGAGGCAGCTATCCTCGTTATTACAATAGAGGCAGTTCTACCACATTTAGCCACTGCGTATCAGTAATGAGTTCAGGAGAGGCCAGGGAGGAATCAGAAGTCTTGCAGTTTCATGGAATTTTGGTACTGGATTCCACCAAAAAGAACAAGGACATTGATTGATTCATAGTTGCATCCTGTAGAAAATGAGAAAAAGTTATGTTCTGTAAACATTGAGTCACTAAATTACACTGTCACAGTAACAAGAATCAGTCATTTTGTTTCTTTCAGATATATATATATATAAATAAACAAAAACCCCTATAAACAGAAAATGCGTTAGGCTGCTTTGTGGTTAGCACTTTTTAAAATAACAAAAATAAACTAGAATTATCTGATTTAGAAACATATAAAGTCTTTGCTCCACCCTTCCCTGCTCTGTCATTAAGCTAAATATGACTAAAGTTGGAATGGTCAGGGCTCATATGTGGGACATAAACAAAACTAGAGGGCTCTGTTCAATCTGTGTCACCGAACCATTAAAGTTATAATATGCAATATTTATTTAAAAGACATTTTAGATTGAGCCAAAACATACTAACTTAATTACAAAAGCAGTCTCCACTGTTTCACATCTTATTCATAGCAACTTCATTCCACCATTTTTAAGGGCTCAATTTAATGAAACATTAAATTGCAATATATTCAGAATAACTATTTTTCCAATGGTCAAATTAACCACAGGTACTGAATGAAAACATCCACCAGTATTACCCCCTTGACAGATATGCTTTTTTCCCTCTAGTATATAACTAGGTAAGGCAGTTGAGAACCAATAAACATTTTCTCTTGCTTCCAGTTCTCTGAATTATTAGTGTGTGGGAATGAGATGAATATGTAAAACAAGACTGTATTTAAGAGTCTTATTTTGTATTAACATTGTGGGTTTCAATGACTCTCAACCTAAGTTGAATAATTCTCAACTGTGGAAGACAGCAATTTAGAAAATTATAGATAATTTGGTATAATTCTAAAATTGGAAACAACTTTGAACATGTTCTAGGAATGTTTAATTATACCCATTGTGAAAGGGGTTTCTTGTTGTCATGTGTAATATAGCAATTCTGTGTAGACTTCTTTTTCATAGACCTGTCAGTACATTGAAAATACAGGAAATAAACCAAAAATGAATAATGTCAAGAAAAGAAAATGGGGACACAATCTCTATATTAAATATACTACAGAGAATTTACAGCCACTTGTGTTATATAAATGAATATTATTTGGGCTTATCTATTTCCTTTGAACCAAAAATAGTTTATTTCACAATTACAGCTTCCGGAAGTAAGCAAGACAATATGGGTCAAGGACTGTAATGCTGAGGGATATAGATAATTGAGGAAATACTACATCATGGCAGAACCTGCCCCCTTGTGTTCAGACCTGATACAGCAGGAGAATTGACCAGATGCCACACTACACTACATTTACTACAGAGAGAACAAGGAATGCATACTTTTTTCCCCCAAGTACCCCATAACTTTATAAGCTGTTTTGATGGTAAATCACAGGGAAAAACACAAAAGTTTAGGACTATGAACAGTTTGTCCTGAAAAAGAAGAAAATCAGAGGTTCACTATGTACTTGCCTTAGAAGACAAGTTAACCAAACAATCCATGCAGCTTCTGTTCATTGTATGTGTAAGGTACGGTATGTGTAGGTGGTATTATTACAATTGGAATATTATGTCAATGGAGGAAGAGCCACTACCTTTTATTTCAAATTATACACCTGCAGTCATTTTTATGACTGTTTTTAGTTTACAATCTTCATAGAACGGGTGGGAGATGTTCACACAGGCTGAGTAACCTTTCTTATCCTCAATGCCAATTTTGTAAGGCAATGATTCCTTAAACACACCATAAACCTGAGCTTGTGTTTGGTATCTGGAAAATATAATATAAAATGTTTCTTACATTTAATAAATATTGTTATTTATCATGGATAATAGCTGTATCAGAAATTATTATAATATTAGTACATTTTAGAGTATAGGACTAAGTTCTTTCACATGAAAAAGTTGTTTTCACATGAGCACAAATGTAGACAAATCACAAATTGCCATGGAACAATACTCTGTGTATCAACATTTTGAAATCATTTTATATTTTAGCGTCTAAATCTGATTTGTATTTAGCCAGGAAGGCTAAAATAAGTTATAAATATGTGTCTAAATATTCAAACAACATAGACATCCTGATGTGACATGCCTGCACTGGGCAGATCTGTCAACTAATTACAGCTTAGCTCTGAGAAGGGAGGTACTTGTGTGGTGGGGGCTTTTTTTATTGATGCAAGGGGAAGATATGGTATAAATACACACATCATTGTACTGACAGGCAGCAGATGCTCCAACTTGCTCCTAACCAAAGGATTTACTGTGGCAATAAGAGCACAGTGGTGCTGAAGATTTTTTTTTACCCCTGTTTGGAACTCTCACTCACAGAACTGCATGCCGGTATGTGTGATCCTGCTTGCTACCCCTCTTCATTTCATGAGAGAGTGAACACTAGGGGCCTTCCATTGCCTAAATCCCACTCAGATGAACAAGTGTGGGAAAGGTGGAAGAGATGTTGATGCCTTACTAGAACCAAGCAGGATTAGCAGAGTTCTTGAAAAAAAATGAAAAGAGATCTGAGACTAATAATTTCGTACTTACAAATAATCTGGAATGAGTGCAGGGAGAAAAATAGTATTATAAATCTCTTCCTGTTTCATTTGCAGATTTAACCTCAGAAAATGGAAGTACAAGTTTTGAGCATCTTCCTCCTCCTTGTGGCCTTGACGGTTGTTCATGGTAGTGGTTCATATGTAGTGAAGAAGGTGATGAAGGCGCCGCATTACCAGCCTTACTCTGTAAAGAGCCATGGTAAGAACTAACATCCTATTCTACACTGTCTAGTATGATAGTTACTGTGATGTCTTTGACATTTCACCAAACATATATACATTTGCTACTTTTGACACTTACACTTACATTTTCAGGATTTCAAAGATTAGTTCTTGCAGAAGAAAACCCATGCATTAAATAGGTTATTTAAAATATTATAATGTATCTACTTTTAAGGTGTGTTTTTTAGTTATGCAACCTGGTCTCATTGGACTATGTAAACTATTATATGAAAATCTTTGACAGCCAAATTTGTAACTTATATATTTCGTTAGGTGAAGTAACATTGAGAGTAATAATCACTGGAATATGTTAACTATTTTACAGCCGAATTCACAAGATATATTACGTTAGGGGAAGAAACATTAGAGTATTATTCCAGAAAAGAATAGCGAGTGGCTGGCTGTATTTCATACTTGCGTCCTTCAGCTTTATAGATGGTGCCACTACCCACTGCTCCAAAAAGGGACATGCTGTTAGGGGTGGTCAGTAGTGGTGTTATCACGGTCCCTACAATATGTTTCCAGTGATTTATTTTTTAACCATAGCCCTAGATTTAATCTTAGTGCTGTTATACCTAAGATTAACTGTAACATTAAAATGCATTTATTGCATATTGTAGTGACCCTGGTAAGGTCATTACTCATCCTCCATAATCTGTTGTCTCTGTATAAGGCAGTGGGTAGGATGTCCATTTAAATGTTGCCAGTTCAAGAAAATGTTTTGTGCAAATAAAAAATATATTATGTTTTATTGCTTTTCGTAAAATCATACTTTTTGTAGCGTTCATAACATATGATTCGTTTTGATGTTTGTAACATATTACTTTTCTAGCCAATCCGTAAAGTTTTAGCTAATCCGTAATGTATTATATGTTTTGGTAACACATGTTAATGTAAGCTTACGCAACATAACATATCATACCAAATCGGGTGCCATAGAT
>JACXGJ010005009.1:0-41763 GCA_016801105.1 Esox niger
AGGTCATTATCCCCTTCTTTGGTTGTAAACTGACTTCCCAGATAGACCCAGTCAATCACTCACTAGCCTCAACTAATATATCCTCCCTGAGGACCAGAAGACAAATACGTGAACCTTTGGCTCTCTGTGGTTGTACAGCTGTGTGTGTGTGTGTGTGTGTGTGTGTGTGTGTGTGTGTGTGTGTGTGTGTGTGTGTGTGTGTGTGTATGTGTAGCTCTAGTTACAGTTACAGCAGGGTCCATTGTGCAGCGTGGCTCAGTTAGGCTGACTAATTGCTCCTGACCTGAGCATGAACTTGTGAGCGTTTAGTACACACTCTTACACCCAGAGACTGGAGATGACCATGACTCCAGCTATTGAATGGACTAGTTCTCTTACTAAAAAAGTTAAACTGTCTGTGTTTATAGATATTTGGGCAAACAGTTTCTTAGTAAGTCATTTGGCCAGACCAGAATCTGAAGTGTATCGCTTTGGAATCCATCTATCCCTTGATATCCTGTATTGTATAGGTTCAGTACCCATCTATCCTGTATTGTATAGGTTCAGTACCCATCTATCCTGTGATATCCTGTATTGTATAGGTTCATTACCATCTATCCCTTGATATCCGGTATTGTATAGGTTCAGTGCCCATCAATACCTTGATATCCTGTATTGTATAGGTTCAGTGCCCATCTATCCCTTGATATTCTGTATTGTATAGGTTCATTACCCATCAATCCCTTGATATCCTGTATTGTACAGGTTCAGTACCAATCAATCCCTTGATATCCTGTATTGTACAGGTTCAGTACACATCAATCCCTTGATATCCAGTATTGTATAGGGTCAGTACCCATCAATCCCTAGATATCCTGTATTGTACAGATTCAGTACCCATCAATCCCTAGATATCCTGTATTGTATAGGTTCAGTACCCATCAATCCCTTGATATCCTGTATTGTAGTTTCAGTACCCATAAATCCCTTGATATTCAGGATCGTATCAGCATCCATTGATCCCCAAAATATTTTGTACAGTATCAGTTCCCTTCCTATCCATCTCTTGCCAGCCACTTGTGGTCTAAGCTTATTTTGGACAGTGAAGGATGGTAACCGGTTCAGAGTGGCCGAGCCCCATCAAGGGTTTCACCCAGACAGGATTGGGATGACACAAAGTACAATGACAGGTGTGGTAACAGGTTCAGAGTGGCCTCACCAACAGCCACATGTCACAGGTATTTAAGAAAGGGAGGACTAGTGTTGTGAGATAAACCACCCAAAACCGAAAGCAGACCGGGCTACAGACACCTGTGTTACAACAGCCTGGGGCACCAGCAGTTAATAAGGCCAATTTCAGGGGTCACCTACTCCACAGCAGAGGCCATATTCATTAGCAACACCCCAATAAGAATAAACTAAATTGTCTTCTGATCTTATTTTTTTTTATTACTGGGTTTGACCTATTTGAATGAATTCCTTTAAGCTCCAGGTCTATTAAAATAAAAATCCATGACTCAGCAGAGGGCTTCAGCATGTGGGGGAAAGGACAGAGAAATATTACCGACTAGCCACCACCCACCACCCCCCACCTAATTTGTGAGTTGTAATATCTTTCTTCTTTTGAACAAGTAATTTCCTATTAGAGGAGAGCGGGTGTCAGACCTATCATCTTTTTACAAGAATGAAGGGACATTCCTGGACAGAAACTAGTATCGTGTTGAAAAGGAACTGAAAGCTATGGTGCCAAAGGAACACAAGCACACAAATGTTTTTCAAACAGTGTTTCCCATTCAAATAATCCATAAGTAGAGAAACATGTATCCAGGGGTTTACCTGTACGGTCTTCTTGATTCTGTGGGAGGGGCCAGGGTATTCAGGAGAATATAAGTCTGTCAGGAAGAGGGAGTTTATCAGCGTAGATTTTCCCAAACCTGATTCACCTAAAGATAAAGAGAGAGAGAGGGGGGGTCATTTGAAGGATTTCGTGCTACACTTCTGTGTTACCGGTTTTTACACCACACAGTCACAACATGACACAAATCTGCAGATGTAGATTCACAACCGGCTGTTCAGAATTCTTTAAATGTTTGGGATTCAAAATGCCTCCTAACAGGAAATCAATCTGGCTGAGCTGCTTCAGGTGAAGTGACAATCTTAGGAGATTGAGAGGAGAGAGGCAGACGATGGCTAAAAGTTTTTCAACTTCGTCATGTAATTCATGTAATATATCAGATTCAGGGGATTTCTCTAGGATACAGTAACAACAACATCAGTTTGGTGTCTGTCTCTTTCCATACTGTGTTCACATATATCCAACCCAACTTTTCCAATATTTACATTTTACGTTTATTTCAATAAACATTTCCTTAACCCTCCTATAGCATGCTCTTGAATTTACAGATAGGCTGTACATCTCTCTGATTTTCAGAAAAGACTCCCAGGTGATTTCTTATGCCTTGGCAAGTCAACACTGTCAACAGCATACTTAGCAAGGGTGAGAAGGAGAGAACAAAGAGAGCAGTGTGATGGAGGAGGCGTGGTTAGCGACACACGCTGGGTTGGCACAGAAGACCAAAGCACACTGCCGCTACGTGTGTAAGTTCCCACTGCACTTTGTTGACCCTGACATTTAGAAGAGCAGCCAAGTCAAGCATCCTAATGAAGCACCAATGAAACAGCTACTGAACACTTTGTGTGTGGGGGGGGGGGCAAAGCCACCTCGATCTCTTATCCCTCAGAAAGAGCCTCAAAACACTTTTACCGGGTGAATACTTTGGGCCAGGGCTGGAGCCACCATGGAGGACTGATGGGGGTACCCCATTATGGCTGCAGTAAAGATTCAGGGCCTTTCCCACAGAAAGCTGGGTGGAGGATTAGAGTGTGGGAGGGTGGACAGGTTGTGGTCTTATGAAAACAGCAGTGTGAAATATGCCCGTCTTAAAAATGTCTACTTGCATTAGGGAAACCATAAAACCTGACAGGCTACATGGCATATGGCAGGCTCCAGCGGATACAGTGTAATGTCTGTCTGAATCGGGCCCAGACAACAAACCAGTAGAGGAGAGGGGGGATAGACCAGAGACAAAGAGAGGGTGAAAGAGGGGAAAAGGAGATAAGCTAGGCAAAAGAGGAGAAAGGAAAAAAGGAAGAGAAGGACAAAGAAGGAAAAGAGAATGAAGGAGAAACAGAGGGAATAGGGAGGAAAGACAAGGGGGAAAGACAGAACAATTTGGGCCAATAGAAGGAAAGAGGAAGAGTAGGAGCCAAGGTCTTGGGTAACAGACTGCTGTGTTCGACAGTCAGAGGGCTGGGCGGTCAGGGGGACCCGCGGTCAGGGGGACCCGCGGTCAGGGGGACCCGTGGTCAGGGGATGGAGTAATAGTGGATGGAAAGGAACCTGGCTGACACTTGTTTATAGTCACCATAGGGCATGGAGGGCCACATTCAGGTTGGCTTGGGTGTGTGTGTGCGCGCCTGTGTGCATGTGTGTGGTGTAAACAAATTCTCTTTGTAAGATAACTGGGTTCTCCATTGAAGCCTTGCTTTGTATCCACATAGTCTGGTCTCAGACCATTCAACATTAGCCAGCAGAGGTCCCGTAGCTTGTCTTAAACCCAGCTTGGAGAGCTCCATTACATCATTTTCCACAGAGCCAGCGAGGAATAATAGCAGGTAAGTCACTGAGTGGATTAATGTGGTTGATGTAGTACTACAGGCTAGGAAGGCAGAACGATAAGTCTGTAACACTTTTTAAACCCAGGAGTGCTTGTTAAAGGAGATCATTTCAAACATTTCAGGTAGACTATGTAGAAGTCTGCAAAACCCTTAACACCTGGCACCATCTTTCATCTCATAGGTTTGTGGCAGAGGGTGTTTCATACCACAGGGCTTGGGAACAGATAAAACCCGGAGGCAACAATGATCTCAACGACGTGACAGATCAGACATAGACCAAACTCAATGGAATGGTTCAGTTAGAACTGGATACTCTGCTTGTTTGTGTGACCTTGACCTGAAAGGTAGCATTGATGCGCCACCAAACCAGGCCCCATTTAGTGAAGCCCTGCCCATTCCCACCAGACCGGAGAACGACCACGGCCCCTTTTAGTGATTCCCTGCCCATTCCCACCAGACCAGAGAATGACTGTGGCCCCTTTTAGTGAAGCCCTGCCCGTCCCCAACAGACCGGAGAACGACCATGGGCCCTTTTAGTGATTCCCTGCCCGTCCCCACCAGACCGGAGAACGACCATGGGCCCTTTTAGTGATTCCCTGCCCGTCCCCACCAGACCGGAGAACGACCATGGGCTCTTTTAGTGAAGCCCTGCCCATTCCCACCAGACCGGAGAACGACCATGGGCCCTTTTAGTGAAGCCCTGCCCGTCCCCACCAGACCGGAGAACGACCATGGGCCCTTTTAGTGATTCCCTGCCCATTCCCACCAGACCGGAGAACGACCATGGCCCCTTTTAGTGTAGCCCTGCCCGTCCCCACCAGACCGGAGAACGACTGTGGCCCCTTTTAGTGTAGCCCTGCCCGTCCCCACCAGCGGCCGTCCTCAGCCCAGACAGCAGCACATTTCCTTTAAAGGAAATTTCCAGCAGCTGTGTAAACCATAGGGGCTTATACAGAGGAACTTCCCCCTGCTCGGCATGCAAGGAAAAAGGTCTGGAAGCAGGAATTGGCTTGGATTGTGTAGAGGGAGTGGGGAGACCGTTCATTCATTTGATGGGGAGGCCTTGTACTGCAGTGCCAGAAAACACACTGACTGGTCAAATGAAAAGTCGGTGGGGGTGGGGCTGTGTTGAAAAAGTCGGTGGGGGTGGGGCTGTGTTGAAAAAGTCGGTGGGGGTGGGGCTGTGTTGAAAAAGTCGGTGGGGGTGGGGCTGTGTTGAAAAAGTCGGTGGGGGTGGGGTTGTGTTGAAAAAGTCGGTGGGGGTGGGGTTGTGTTGAAAAAGTCGGTGGGGGTGGGGTTGTGTTGAAAAAGTCGGTGGGGGTGGGGTTGTGTTGAAAAAGTTGGTGGGGGTGGGGTTGTACAGAATGTTTTTAAGTATTATTTTGAATTTTTTTCCCCCATCAAATAGTGAAATGGAACAAACCAATAAAAGCCTTTATATTAAAAAGAAACTAAGGAGCATATCACCCTTTATCCCAGTTCTAATTTCCTAACAGGGATCACCCCTGGATAGGAGACCAGATGCTGCTGGAAGTGGACAGCAAGTCAAGGCACTAATCCATCTGGTATACAGATCAAATCCCAGTGGCCCAGGGTTGTGAACAGCACAATGCCCTGTGAAAACGCATGTCTTTTGTCAGGAATATCACATGGGTGTTCGTGGTCTGTGATCAGCAAAGATCTCATAGCACTCATCACAAGAGAAGGGGTGTTAACCACGGTTTCCTGCCTTCATTGCCGGTCACGCCATGTTGATATTCAGTGGAAAGCAGTATAGGCACTAAATGTGTGCAATCAATAATGTATGTTTAGGTCACTATGGATAAGCGCGTCTGCCAGACGACATTGAGGCGGGCTGCTGTAGTCATTCCAGACCAGGTTAATCCCCGAAAAACACTTAATTGGCTGCAAATGTTAACTTTCACAGACACACGTAACGTCTGACTGTTGCAGTCCACTTTCACTGACTTGGCATGTCCCTGGTAAATAAAACACACACACACATCAAGAGGAGCACCCCTACACGGCACAGGGGAGCAGCAGAGTAAACAGGAACTCCTATCAGACTCTGGATGTCCTGCAGCATGACATGAGCTCCACCAATTACATTCCAATTCTAATTACATGCTCCAGACAAAATTGCCCCATAACCGTATTTTTCCTGTGAGCGCAGCAGAGTGGGGAAACTCCAGGGCGGACCACTTAAATGCTGCTCCTACTTCAGAGACGGGAGAGGGTTTGGAATGCCAGGCAGGCGTTCTCCTCCTCCTGCCGTTCCTTATCTAACACGCTGGCTCTGAGGTAGATGGGTACTGGTTAACGGGACAGCCATCCTGCCACAAGGCCAGGATATGACCTCACTAGTGTCCACAGCAGTTTCCTGTAGAACTAGGTTAGGTACCTCTGGGTAGGACTTGTGGAACAGAGAAGACTAGTGAAGAATGGCAAGGATTATACCATTGTCTGGACTCCGTCCCTCTTTGCCTCCCTCTCTTTCCCGGAGGCTCTTCCCCTCTTCAGCTGTTCAGGCTCCAACTCCAGCTCCATCAATGGCATTATAGGAAACATCCCACCCATAATCCAAAAGGCACACACTACAAACACTCAATACAAACAAGCGCGTACACACGCATGCACGCACAAAGTATGGGGGGAAGAAATGCAGCTGAAGCAGATTTGTTTAAAAGATGTTTCTTCGCGTCCCGTTTTACATCCAGGACAGGCCTTCCAATTCAACAGAAAGCATCACTTCTGCATTTTAACAGCCAGCTGCCAGGACTGCGGCATGACAACGTCCCACCTGTGAAACTTCTGGGTTGGACACGTGATCGTCTCTGGTAGACAGGCAATAGGCTATACTACATATGCACATTTATTACACAGATGTGTCCACGTCTTTCAGACAGAGACTTTGTCCCAAATGACACCCTAAAAACCTGTGCTACTTTTCATTGAAGCCTTCCAGAGCAGTGCTATACAGAGAAAAGCATGCCATTTGGCACACAACATTGCCTCTCATGAGTACCATAATATGAAAACAGGCTTTTTAAAACAGCAGTAAAATACCAATTTTCCCAGATGGTTTCCAGCTAGTTATTTTCCCCCTGGAAAAGCAGGGAAGGTAAAATGGGCGACAGATTTCCACTCACCCACGACCATGAGGGTGAACTCGAAGCCTCTCTTGACCGACTTTCTGTAAACTTGGTTGGGAAGATTGGCAAAACCCACATAACCTTCCAGGAGCTTCTGTTGCTAAACCAGAAGAAAAAACTGTTAATGATCTTACTAAAAAAAAAGAATTTGAGTAAAATAAGTTTCACTGAAGAATAAACTCCAACCAGTTACAGAGAATGACATTACTAAGATTGGATAGTTCACACCTGCAGTCACCAAAATAATATACGCAACAACTTGCAAAAATAAATCTGTATATAAAAATAAATTGTATGTGATGTGCTTTTCCACGATGCGTGTGGGCCATATACCACATCCCCTCCTGCCTTATAGCTTCAGTATATGATGACATTAGGGGGTGAGTACACTAGAAATTAGTATGGTGCCAATAACAAAAAAGATATCTGATTTGAACTGCAGTGCTGAGAAGGCAGCTAACCCCAAAACACGTCAGGGTTTCCCTAAATAACACAGAATCCTTGGTTGTGAGCCCACCCTCTGATGGGTGTCGTAGGGGATGTAAAAAAAGAAAAACTTCACAGTAACACAGTGGTATACAACATTTCACTGAAAGATGTAGATGGAGGAAAGAAACTATGTCATCCAGATTGACATTTAGTGAAGCACCGATAACAAAATGAATACAGTTGTGTCATTTCTGTACCTGTGTACCAATGCGTAAATTAAATACAAATGTTGCTACTAATTAAACATGCAAATTCAATCATACAGAAATGATTCGTACAAAATAAGCATAAAAATTACAGGATCACATCAGACACCAAATTCAACCGAAAGCAGTCAAATTTAAATGATACTAATATTTCATTTTTTCGGGTGAATCGTCCGATAGCGATTGCCTGCTGATATATCGATGGATCCCTAATGCCATCAAACAACACTAAAACATTATTGCTAATACCACAGGAATATCACTAGGTCTATCAAATGTGAAAGGACAGGAAAAACAGTTTGATTCAATTTTGTGCCTATTCTTAAAAATTCTCATTACTTAGTATTGCGGATTACAGACTAAACAATGGAACAATGCCAGTTAATCAGTCTCAATAATACTTACTGCTGGTTTGGAGAGAGTTCAGGTCATGGAGTTTTAGATTGAGGTGGAAGATGAGATGAAGCAGGAGGGTTGACAGTTCATGTTACCCCAGAGGAGCAACACACCATAAAAGAAAAGAGAAATACAGTGGATCTGTTAAGACAACAGGCAAATGAATACATCAACATTTTGTGTCCAAACAACAGAAGAAAGCCTATGAATAAATCTATTTTCCCCCCACTGTTGCCATGTGCAAGAGTCATGATGACATGGTAACATTTTAGATTACTGTATGTACTGTCACCTACATTATATATAATGTCAGAACTTGCAACATCTGTGGCATTGAGCTGTGTGATGGATATGCATATTTTCAAGTGACCTTTTATTGTGGCCAGCCTAAGGCACACCTGTGCAATACTCATGCCGTCTGATCAGCATCTTGATATGCCACACCTGTGAGGTGGATGGATAATCTCGGCAAAGGAAAGGGCTCAGAGAAATAGGCCTTTTGTGTACATAGAGAAAGTCTTAGATCTTTGAGTTTAGCTCATGATAAATAGCTAAACTCATTAATTTTGTTCAGTGTATATAGTATATCAGAGGAGCATGGGGGGAGCCAATGTTTGGGTACCACCTTTGTCAAATTTTGTGCCATTTTGAGCCAAATAACACAAAGATTTTAGGGTTTCATTCTTTTTTTTTTTTTTTTTTTAATTCTTTTTTTTTTTTTACAAATCTCTCTGTCAGTACACTGACATGAAATTACCCCCTCAACAGGTCTTTCAATAAATTACAGGGGCTGAACAGGAAAACCCAAAGGCTTTAAGGGTACATTTGCTACCCATTAAGCCCAGTCCAGACTTTTCACAGATCTTTAGAGAGACAGTTAACCCAAAATGCTCCAGTAAGCTGCTCTGGATAAAAGTGTCTGCTAAATAAAAAAAGGTAAAATAAATAAATAAGACAAGTTAAAGGAGTGTCTTGAGATTATTGAATGCACTTTAAGTAATTTAATACATTAAATACATTTAGTTGATCAGTTACAAAATTAAATAAATATCTGAATATTGTTCAAATATTTAACATTTGTATTCCATCAGCACGGTCTTCATAACTTGGAATTTATCTGGCCTTACACTGTAAACCAAACTGAGGATTGTCTTCCTCATGTTACACAGAAGTACCATTCCTCCTAAATAACAGTGAATGCATACATTTTGACAACCAGGACGACATTGAAAAGCATGCAAAACCGACACAGACTTACGGACATTGAGAACAATGCAGTACAGACACGTCTGAAAACCACATCTGAGACGAGGCAGACAGGTCATGCGAGGGGTTGAACTTAATAAATCAGTATTGAACAACGTTCTCTACGGTGAATCCCCATCTTGTGTTTTCAGTGTGCCTGGCTTTGCTCTGGTGTTGGCTGAACACGCCTCCTAACCTCAGGCTTTCTGGGCCAGACAAGTCCCACCACATCTCTTCCGGCAGTTTACCCACCATCGGTAAAGTAGAATAACAAATCTACTCTGCCTGAAAGCATCATACCACTGCGAGTGGGAACAGATTGTACCAGGCTATCAGTGCATTGAATGGCATGTGGAAAGAGTGGTGGAAGTGGAGGCGTACAGATGGAGGTAGCAGCTAACTTCCTGGAGGTGTGTTGGCTTTTGTCAAACGCAGAGTGCAAAGGTTGAGGGGAAAATTCGATGTTCCCCAGAGCACACAGACCAAATCCTGGCAGTAAACCCAGTCCTGAGTGGACACTGTTTCCAAACTCAACAACGGTATTTGAAATATGTCATGGGTGTTGCCTCGAAAAGACTTGGCTTCCTTTAGTACATTTCTGCTGAGATATGAATGAGGGTCAGGAAGTGGCAGTAGATGTTTAATTTTTATTATTTTATATTAAAACAAAATGCCCCCCATCCCGACGGCAAAGAGGGCAATTGTTTTCACAACATTTATTCCTCTTCTCAGCTATAGCAAGCTGAAAAGGTATTACCTGTATGACCACAGGTGGGATAGAGCTCTGAGAAAACCATCCACCGGGGATGCATATGCCAAAAAAAGTACCTCCCCAAAAATGTAAAGTCAACAGGGCTCAACGTATGTTCCCAATACATTTCCCTCGGGTGTCAGTTGAAGAAATCGCTTTAGCCGCAATTGTGAATTCCAAAATACTCAGTGACAGTCACCCCGAGTACGTGACAACTGCGCTGTCTGACAGATGAATTCATCAGGAAGTGGCTTGGGTGGTTACGTATTTGCAACAAGTGAAGGTTTGATGGGGCAGTGCCTTTTCTGTGAAAATGGGTTATTAAATGAGCTGAAGAAATCTCTCAAAAATTGTTGAAAAAATAACAGCCACTTTAGTGCTTTCCTGCCAACAACACCTTCTCTACATATTCAGTACATCACCTTGGTGTTGGTGGCTTTAAACTGCAGTGTTTCAGAGACCAAAAGTTTCAGTCAGTCAGGATCTACACTTGCGTTTCAGGGACCAAAGGTTTCAGTCAATCAGGACCTACTCTTTTGTTTCAGGGACCATGATTTTAGTCAATCAGGACCTACTCTTCTGTTTCAGGGACCAAAGGATTCAGTCAATCAGGACCTACTCTTCTGTTTCAGGGACCAAAGGTTTCAGTCAATCACGACCTACTCTTCGGTTTCAGGGACCAAAGGTTTCAGTCAATCAGGACCTACTCTTGTGAGGACTGAAACAAGAAGCAGCTGACTGGGGATGATATTCTGTTTGTGAAACTTTCCAGCAGAGGAAGTGGAAGGGAGAGGCCTGTGGGCTGACAGCCATTGGGATTTCACAGCTACGGGCTGGTAGCCAATGGGATTATATTTCACTGTAGCCTGTAAAATGACTGGAGGATGTATCATCATCATCCCTTAACTCCGGTAGTAAGTTATGACAGCTCCCAAATAAACAGATCAAAATGTACATACAGGAGTCATGTCCATGTATAAGCTGTATCCTAGAAATAGCACACTTCAAATCAACTGGTCAAAGAATTGTGAAGTTATCAGCTGTATGATTCTGGGGAGCTATAACAACATTTAAAAATTGAAAGTAAAAAAAAAAGCTGTTATTTTACCCATCATGTTCATCTGATCATCTTCCTTTTCAGCCCATGAGTGTATACCTTACTTCTTACACCAATCCGATGTGTTAAATACTTCATAAATGAGCGATCTACAGTAAGTGAATAAATCAGGCATTTTTATGCACACCTTAACAATTATGGGCTGCATCAGTTGTGTCATCAAACATCATGGAATGCGCAGGCTCCACTAGGATATGCTACACATACACTGACTGGATTGCTTCTCCTTTTTTAATTGTGGTAAATTTGGCAAATTACTAAAGGGTTGTCCTGCAATACAATAGCCATGTTGGGAACATTTTGCCTGATTGCATTACGTACTTAATTCTGGGACTTTAATAATTGGAGTTGTTTGCGGTGACGTCAAAATGAGGGGTGTTGCACAAAACAAAGTCACTGGTGATTGTGCGAGAGATTATCATGTGCCTAAAGAGCCTCCCCAAAGAGTCTTCCCATATTCTGCATCTGGTCACAGAAACTGATAGTTTTAGCCAACCAAAATAGTATATATTTTTTTGAGTCCTCAGATATAGATTCAATAAAACAAACATCTCAGGGTTTGGGGTAGAATACTTTCAGGATGTGAAAAAAATATTTAGGTGCATTAAAATAAAATGGGTGCATTATAAAGACTTTTTACCTATGGCTACATGGCCATTTTAGGTATTACAGATTAGAACATCAATTTAACATGACCTTCACAACAGTCGCCAACAGCATTGGCGGACAAATAAATAAATAACCTACTGATAAGATAAAGCAACAGAGTAGCAAAAATACAGCAGTGTAGAAGATCAATAAAACAAGTGATATGCTGGGAAAATGCATTTATTTATACTAAAGGAACATTGCATGTAGACTAGAGAAATTATTATTGGCAACATTATTGGTTGGACTGTTGAATTTGAATGAATGAGATGGAGATATTTGGCTTCTACATGGCAAGCAGTTTCAAGTGTGATGTAGATACAGCTACAGGTGGAACTGAAGAGTAGCACCTGTCTCACTCAGTTGTGTCATTGCCATGGTCATCAAAATTCTGACCAGAAGCTGAAGGGGGCTAATAAAATGTTCACCTAAATGATCTTGTAGTGGCTTGGAAATACGACTATTTATTACAAATAACGTTGCCATGATAAAGATATTATCCAATGTACTTACGCTAGTACTATCCAATGTACTTAAGTCAGCCCATAACAGCTGATGTTAATGTTATATAGCTAAAGCTGTGGACTGACCCTAAAAATGAACTAGCTAGTTAATGCAATACTGCCCTTAAAATCAACTTGGTGACATCAAAATTATGACAAAGACTACAAACAATTATTAAGGTCTGTGTTTTGATTAGGCTAGCCCCAGCTCAGCAATTTCATAACCGTGCAAATGTTGTTGGGACAAGGTACGTTAATCAACATAATTGCTTTAATAAACTCTAGATCAGTCAAATTGTCTTATAGACAGTTATATAAACTGTTATATCCACAGTTATCAAAACAGCAAAGTAGTGTAAACAGACACGAAACACAGACCTTGAAGTGGATTTACAAATCTCTTATGGAAGAAATGAACGGCGTAAGAATGAAGAGACACTTTTCCAGTTTTGTAGCTAGGTTTTATGGGGACTATGACTCATACCATTTCAGTCAATTGAAAACGAGTGGAATGCTCGTTTGGACATCAGCCACACAAGGATGCTCAAAACAATATTGTGATGAAAAGTGCAATCCATGAATTGCTGGCAGGGAGTCACTGAATTCTCATTCAGGGAACTCACCACCATGTGATAACAGCATAATTCCATGGTGTAAACCAACACATAGTCTGGCTTTTTTACATTTCAGCGTCAGACGATGATGTTTGATTTATAACCAAAATGTTTGTTACAGGTTTTCTACATATTTACTTTACAATTAATTAGTTCAACCTAGTTGAAAACGTATTAGAAACTAGTTAGCTGAACCGGTTTTGACAGCATTTGTTGGTTTGAGACTATTGTGGACAACTAACGTTAACTGTCAAACAAGCTACAGTTCGCGGTTGCTGTACTAGCACAGGGCAGTTGACTTTAAAAAAGCCGCCCTTCTCAAATTGGCAAGATGCGTTGTCAACTCTTCTGTTTCTATAGCTACTTCAGTTTATTTCGATACGAATAGTGTTGTTGGGTATCTACTGTAGCTAATTCAGTTAATTAATGTGGTTTCGACAACAACTTACTTTGAGGTGGCCCAACCTTTTACATGTACCACAACAGGCACATCAGTCTGATCTGCCTGTAGATATTACAGCAGTAAACTGCATTCAACCCTGCAGACAGACTTCACACAGCTGTCATTTGGAATCAACTTGTTGTACTCTGCACGTAGCTAACAGTCTTAATGTTAAAACTTACAGTAAACGTACAGTAACTAGCTTGACTACGTTAATTATCGAACACCGTTCACGTTTCGGATGCGAGCAACGTTAGCCCACACACTGTGCGCCAAAGAGCAAGCCCACTTCACACACGAAAAAACAGGAAATGCCACAATACTCGCGGTCATTTTCAAGTGGTGTCCGAATATTTTTCCAATACAATGAATTAGCTAGTTAGTAGTTAGTGTCAGTTAGTTATTCAACTTTATCTAAACCTGTCTAACAAATGTTTTTATGAACAAATTCAATAACACAAAAAACAAACATAGCATAAGTTTCAGTAATAACGCAGAGAACTCACCCATGATGTTGCCAATGGCAGGCGCCTCATTAACCGATCTTTCACCGTTCGACATTCCCTTTCACGAACTCAGGAGAGACCACAAAACAAAACAAAAGTCGTACGCAACTTATTTCACGTAATGGCAAAAATGTCCAATATGTGTACACGGCCTGTCTAATGTGGAGGAGAAAAGAAAAAATGCGTATGGCACCCTTGGTGAATAACGAAATGAGAACATGTATCGCGAGATTTTAGGACCAACAGAAAGCTCACTGAGCAGAGAATGGATTTATTGATGAAGTTAAAACAGGTCTCACTTTTTGTTACCTTGATTTACTAACATTGTTTACTGATACATTAGATATCAGGTATGTATACTGCAGTAGACATATTCAATTCAAATTTTTAATGATTTGGCAAATGTTCTGTCCATACGGAATGGTTTTATTCACGGATGTGATAATATGACTAATAGTGCCATCTAGAGGTTCTCTATATAGCATGAATAATGATCTCTAACCAGGAGGAGTGCTTGCCCATCTTTACACACAGTTACATTTAAAGGGACACTGTGTAGAATCCTGCCTCAAACGTTTACAAGGTGGAATTTAAACAATTACGTCTCCCCCACCCATTCCCTTAACGAACGCTATCAGCGTTAGCTGATAGCAAACCCAAGGTGGTTTAGCGTGGGGAATAGTATTGTAAGTGTCTAAGAGTATGAGGAGACTACACATCAATGCCAACTAATTGACGGTCCGGCAAGAATGTTCAAATGGTGAATATCAGGCACTCCGAACAATTTTGTAGATTTTTTAAAACATTATCTGCTGCTGTGTTCTAGTCATTTATGTTTGTATTTATGCTAGTAGTACAGTTAAATGCTTACATATAGACCTTTTAAGAAATTTAGCACACCCTCCCCTCTAGTGGAGTACTGTAGTGAGTGAGTTGTTGGTAATGCCCCCTCCACCGTGTGAATAAAACCCATCGTTCTTTGTTTTGATGATGTCTTTATGGGCTTCTCGAGTAGAGCAGTGATCTGTGATTCCTGTTCATTCCTTGGTCACGCCATAATGGGGACCAAGGAATGCCCACAAAAGCTGTTGCAAATTGGCCCAGAACTGTCCAGGTTGTAGCCATCATACCCCCAGCAACTCCTTGTGCCGGGGTCAGTTGCCTGAAAGATAATTGTAGTCATGAGCTGTCATGACCTGGAGCAGCATTCGACTCTAAACACTTTGGTGCATCCTGGTTGAATAAACAGCGAGGGGGATCAAGAGACAACCACATAACCAAGAGCCTGTTTACTCAGCTGAAAACTCTACTGCATAAAATGAGTGGACACAGTCAGGCATTTTGAACCAAGACAGAGAAGAAAAATGGAATTGTAGCATTGAGCGCTAAACAGCCTTGAAACTCTGAGAACACCATCAGACCACATGACAACCCTGGTGTGAGATTAAATGGGATGTGACACGTGGGGGAATGAGAATGTCGCTTCACATATGAGAGATCAATGTGTGTGTGTGTGTGTGTGTTTGTGTGTTTGTGTAGTGTGTGTGTGTGTGTGTGTGTGTGTGTGTCATTATAGGTGGCTTGGAAGCCGAGCTGATGAAAAAAATACTCTGACCAATTTAGAATAGTCTGAGTCTATTACCGTAAAGAAAGTGACAAATGACATTGCTGCCCAATAAAGTAATTGAAGAGAGACTGGTTAAAGGTTAGGCATAACATAATGTTGACATATGTACCAGGGAAGGTAAAACTGTATTTTTCATTTGCTTTATCGAACACTATAATTTTCCATTGGAGACACACCCTGGCATGTTCTTATTCAATATTCTGAATGAATCAAGACAGTGCTCGTTTAAGGCATGAACTGAACACAAGGTGTCAGTGTTGGTGTCTCGTGATATCAAATCTAACTATGCTCGGTATGTAGGCTTTATTCTCATAAGTGTCAATAGCGGTGGTTTTGGCAGTATAATCTAATCTTGAGTGTTTATGTGACTGAGTCATTAAGTCAACACTCATTCAAAGGCAGACTAAGGGCGACAATGATTGTAACGACTCTGCCCATTCCAAAACGCACCACAGCATTAATAGTAGACCTCTGTCAATATCCTCCACTTAAATAGCAGATCTGAAACATCTGAATGCTATTTGCAGTGTGTGCTAACCCCCCCTCATCTAAAAAGAGCATATTTTTCATCCTCTTCAACTGCCAAGATGGTATGCGTTATCAGAACTGCATGCTTGTATAGGGGCTGCGGTCTATGACCAAAATACCACAGCTAGAAGCTGGTCTTATGTATGAGACACTGGATACAGCTTAGTCGTAGTATACATACTCCCTCATGTAAAGGGGCCAAAAGTATTTGGACAGCTGTTTCTATTACACAGGTGAGTTTCATAAATGCAGCCTAAAAGAGTGTCTAGTCTTGATTTTAGGCTTGGTATTTATTGTTGGTTGCTAGTGTCAATGCCAGGGCCAAATAAGTGTCAGTGCACGTTAAGCTGGCCTTAATAATTCAAAGATATGCAAAGAAACCAATCAGAAACATAGGTAAAATATTAGGTGTGCCAAAATTATTTTTTTGGTACATAAAAATGAAGAAAGAAAGCCCTGGTTCGCTTACAATGGCTGAGCTAACCAATGCCTGTTGGACCAAGGAAGTATTTTATGGTGGATGACCAAATAATGTTCACCATAATAAAGAAAGAATCAACAAATCATTTTCAGATAGATCTGGAACACTATCTGAATGTGTTCTGAAGGTGTTGACTACTACATTTGCCTAAAAGACCCTACAGAATTCTGGAAAAGTAATTGTTGACAGAGCAGAGAAATATTATCATGTACCAGAGTGATGGCAAAAGGAACTTGTGGATGAAATAAGGACCCAGCATACCAACTAATGGTGGTAGACTGAAGATTACTGCAGTACAGAAGTGGAAGAGCAACATTATGGAAGATGCCCAGGTTCTGGTGACATGGTTCGCAGTCTTCTGGAAGTCATTGAATGTAAAGGATTTTCACCTTTGCAAATTAAGCTGGCAGTCTGCATTCTCAGTCATAGTTTCATTAAATATCTAATGTTCCGGAGTACAGAACCAATGCATCAAAAGCTGTGTCATTGTCGAAATACTAATGGACAGCACTGCATATCACAGATTTCAGCCAGTAAGCATTCCGGGTTCGAACCATTGGTTTACAATGGCTATTAAAACCAATATTGCCATTTTGACATTTAGCAAAGACTTAGCAAAGTTGGGTGTTTGTGGGGGGTCGTGAGTGTTATTTAACATACTCTTCAGGAACTGTCCATGAAGAGTAGCTGCTACTTCTGCAACGGCGCATAGAATCCTAAATCTTCAGCAACAGAAACATAGCTCATTAGGGAGGCTAAAGAAAGAACTCACAGCTCACAAGAAAGAAAAGAGAGATGGAAAAAGCGGGCTTATTTGCCATCAAGCAAACTGGTATTGTGGTAGCTATGTGTGTTAGTGCGTGTGTGTGTGTGTGTGTGTGTGTGTGTGTGTGTGTGCATAAGTACACCTGCGTTTGAATGTGTGTCCAAACCATCCAACAGTATTTAAATGTACGGAAACACTACTACAGACGGAGCGTGAAGAGTTCTCCATTGGAACCGATCAGTAGTCCTATTAGTGAGAGCTACATGCAACAGCCTTGCTTATTATGCAAGCATAAGGCTGTATGGGAATAAAACCACACAATGCCTTCTAAGAAGGTTCATTTGAATAAGCTGTGGCCTGGGGCTTGGGCACTGGAAGTGATAGACCTTATAGCACTATTAATTCCAACACATATGTCTGCCTGTCTCATCAATAGGCCTACAACACCATTCATTCAGGGATTCTAGAAAAGCAGTGCAGCTCTTGTCCAGTAGGAATTTCTTTATTTTTATTTTGAGGAAACATTTTGTTGACTTACTTCATCTTAAAAATTATACTTTGAGGAACTGGATTTGGAAGAATATTTATTTTTGGAGTATCTTCTATAATTTATTAATTTCTATTTGTGCTTTGAAATACCTTTGCCTTGAGCAAAACCCCACTTCAATCTCTACAACAAAGTGGTTGTAAAAATAGTAATGATAATTATTGTTAACTGAAAATGATATCATGTAGTAAATCGCACTTTGACTCTAAACAAGATTTCTCTCTTATATACTCTAATTACTGAAAAATGTGTCAGGATATTTTATACTTAAAATGGTCTGTTTTTGAACTCGTATTGAACTTTGCACTGAGCGTTTATTTTTAGTTTTTCAACACTGGCAATGGCTTGTCAAATTTGATGGCTGTTGTCACAGATGGCTAAGAGTAGATAGAGTTTTAATTATTATTATGAAAATATGCGATACTATTTTGCAACCCATGCTTAAGCAATTAAAGTATTTACTGTAATATTCCTAAGGAATAATAGTTCCTAATGGTTATATTTTGAATTTTCTGAATCCATTTCCACATTTTTGAAAAATATAACTATCTTGAATATAAACTGTTTCTCTCTGACCCATTTTACCTCAATTTACAGGTTAGAATTTTCACATATTTCAAGTACACCCTGTGTGAAATGTTGTTAGTATTGAGAATGACATTTGTGGAAAATGTAATCTTAGGAATCCCTGAATTTCAACACATCTCTCTGTCTGAGCCTGCCTGCCTTTGTGTCTATCCAACTGGTCTGTCTAAATTGTGTCATTGTCCTTCTTAATATCAAAGCAAATCCTACTAGAACTCTTGAAAGTGGTTACCTGAAACAGCGTGAGCGTGTCCCTTTTTTGATTATTGTTTGGATTTCTCTAAGTAGCCATCTTTTTGCCGGGAGGATTATGCACAGTGTTTTGTTTCCATCACACGTAACACTTCTTTGTATGAATACATGTTTCTATGGCTGCAGCAGCTTGTTGGCTTTTGTGTATCCGGTGCCAGCAGCTTCAATAGCTTTGAAGTTTCCCTGAGTTGGACATAAAACAGTCCTGTTGTCATTATTGATTTTCATCGGAGGGAGTTTTTTGTTTCATCCACTTTCTCACTTTTTCCCTGCGGAGACTCAGGCTTCTTTTATGTGCTGTTTTCCAGGCGACAGTAGGCTGGCTGACACACATGGCTAGTTAGGATGGGACTAAGACTGGGGAGTACGCAGAGACTACAGTAACACACAATTATACACTGATTTCCATGGGCTTCTTTGTCATTTCTGCCGAGTTATGTGTGAACCTGATTGCGCTGTTCTCTAATGCTTTTCATGGATGGGCAAGCTTAATTAACCATCAAAGTCAGGAGACCCAGGGAGCATTCACACGGAAAGCTGAGGAAAGACATGGATCCTAGATTGCTGCTGTGGTTCAACATTCTGGCTGGAAAGGCCCATTGGTGATGCAAAATTAGCCAGCATCACCCAAGGAGGGGAGGTATCTGCAGTAGGTATTTCTTGGACTTATCATGCACCAGAATACATCAGAGGGGTGCAGTGGTTAGGAAAGAAGTCCTAAAAACCTTGCAGGCCATGTTCTCTAACGCACGAACACAAATAACCACACACTTTTAAGACCGCTCAACAGAAATGTGTAAGTGTAAACTTACGTGATGAATTTGTTAACACGGAATAATTGAAATCTATCTATGAATAATTGTGATTTGAAGAAAATATGTATATGTAAACCAGAAGAGAAAGAGAAATAATGTCCCAAAAGCTACTTTGCTTTGCTGCCTCTTATTTGCGCCGATGATCCAACTTTAACAGAGTATACTGTTAGTCATTATCAAAAGTACATAATTGAAAATGGATGTTGATGGATTACATTACATACACAAAATGTATGTAATTTTGTGTAAAAACTCAGAGGAATTCAACTGGCAAGATGTCAATAGGCAGCATGATAATATCACTATCAACAATGGCACAGTTGCCAAGCATGCCCATATGGTGGTGCACAGCAAATTGGATTTAATTAATGTCATCACATCTAATGTGTTTGTACCCTTGGCATCAATTTTATTGTCATCCAGGTATAAGTTCTACTTGATAAACTCCCAGTTGTAGGGCACTTACCATCTTAATAAGATTATATAACTATAATTAAGAAACAATTAGCCATGGAAGTCATTCCAAACAAGATACTTCACAAAGAAAATAAAGAACTCAACAAAAAAATTAAAAATAAATCCAGCACCTGGAAATAAGTGCAATGTGAACTCAGTTCTGTGGCAAAAAGCCAGATATTTTCGGACAGACCTCTATCCATCTTTGTGCCAACCGCCTGCCAAATCCTTCTGTGGGTTGAGTTGTGATGTGTAAGCTCTACTCTGTTAACAAGCTGCCGGAATCACACATAAAAGCAAACAGACAGACAGTGGCACTCACTAGCTAGCCAAATTTACATATTCATACTCTCTGAATAAAAAGAGATCCTAAAGTCTGTCGAGAAACTAATGATCAACACACTAAAATGAGACCAAATAACTATAAGAAACAAATATCGGTGTCTGGTGACAAGGAGAGGAGGACAAAATCCAGTTGTTCGAAGCACTGTTAGAGTCAATAATTGGATAGAGACAAATGCTTTTTATAAGTTTAAATAGGAAAAGAATTGGCATTCTCCATGTATGAGATGTTTAACCATGTTCATGTTATTCAGAAGAGGAAGGACAGAGAACAAGGCTTCCAATGTGGTTGACGTCACTTGTTTCATTCTTTAAAATACCATTGTGTAATACACATTTATTCACAGGCAATAATGATTGTATAATGTGGGGTGGCAGATTGGTGATTGACTTGAAAATGAAACATATTTATACTTCAAATATGATGGTTTGAGGCATCAATTAGCAATGAAAATCTGAACACTAAAGCAGGTTTAATAGATCAAGTCCAATTACCCCATTATGGATCTCCTAAAGCACACAAGCTTCTTGAAATCCATAAAGGAGGCAGAAACTTAAAGCAACACCAGAACTGTAGACCAATCAATTGAACTTTGAAGAACCCAAAAAACTCACCATAGACTCTTCACAAACTCCACAAAATAACCAAATCTCTTTTTTACATACAACAATACTTAAATATCTAAGTATTCCTTTATGAAGCACAGGCCATCATGTTGCTATGAGTGGTCACTGTCCTTTTCATGGTTGCTTTCTACTACTGTATAGTACCGTAAGAGTGCCAACTTCGTCACACTAAGCAGAGATTATTATTATAATGAGGTTTCACACCTTAGACTTTATCCAGAGTCTCTTGGAGAGGTTGCGAAGAAAAACATGAGAGGGTGAGAGAAACCAGGCGAGATGGTGAGAGGGAGAAAAGGGAGGATTGTGTGAGAGAAAACGAAAAACAGCATCAATCCACGGGTGTGCCATGCTAAGGTTCATGAGCCGATATTTTTAAGGAAAACAGAGTTGCATTGATAGCATTTCTTAGGTCATAATGACATTCCTGAGATCTGTAAAAAATGTTGTTTTCAAAGGCCACGAGGAGATAGATTGACCCTTGGAATTTGTTGTATCGCAATAGTGGTAGACAAAGAAGCACATACTTGCAATGCACACATGACTGTCACATACAGTTGCAGCCATTTCCATATATTTTGTGAAGTTACCACTTGGTGTTCTGCCTTTGAGCTCCAGTGTCTATTCACGTGTAGCTTGTAATATTATGCTGCATGTAATCTGGTCAATTTAATTGCTGCTTTTGAAAAGGTCATTGCTCCTGTAATGTTATTTTTTTCTGTGTGGCTTCAGTTTTCAGTCCCAGAGTGTTGGTATGAATATATAGCGTCATGGGTCTAGTTTGATATAATTAAAGTGATCAAAATGGCAGAAAAACAGCTCCAGGTTTCCTGTTTCCTGATAAACATCCAACTCATCCAAAATGCTGTAGTGTGTGGCACTGTTTAACCAACCAAAGAAATCATTGGTAAGGTTACGTTTTATTGGTAACTAAGCATGGTGTAAATAAAATCAAAAACAGGTTTCCGAGGACAAGTAATACCTGGTTTTAGCTGGTTTGTAATCACATGTCTATACCTGCCTACACCTGTCTTTAAATGCATGCATTTTCATGTGACGTCTCTGCTAGGCTGACTCAGCTGCACTGAGCTCTGGCTGCTTTACCCTGATAAGCTAGAGGAGAGCTGTCCTGACTGCACACACACACACACACACACACACACACACACACACACACACACACACACACACACACACACACACACAGGAAGTAGTCCTGTCGACGCAGTCCCCGTGGCTTTCATCTCCTCACAATTTGACAGGCTTATTCACATCACTTAATAGTAGTTTCTTTCTCGCCATAATTCCATATGCCAATTCTGCCTACAGATTTATTTAGTTCAGAGCATATCATCCGTTTAAGGATAGTGTGTTTGTTGAAGCCTAATACACCTTGCATGGTTACATTTGTATTATAGATATAGAATGCAGTGGCAAATGTAAAGACATTCATTGTGATCTGTGGCATTTGATAATTTCAGAACAGGCCCAATGGCTTTAAACATTATGATTATTTACCTTTTTCATAAAGTGAGATCAACTGGGACCAAGGTCTCTATACAGCTGAGCCCTGTACTACAACAATGAAAACAGGTACAAAATGGAAATTAAACATACATTAGGAAAACAATCACAATTGACAATAAAAATAAGAAATGGTAAATGACTTATATGCACAAAAACATAAAAAACCTATGATCACTCTGAATAATGGCATTCCGTGAACGTGGGGCAAAATATTCAAAAGCAGTTTTGCACAGTTCTGATAAGGCCCATGTTACTGTATCTTCAGCACTACCCAGTCTTGAATGCATGTTTGGGAACTACTGCCCTTCCAACCAATATTCTCAGATAGTCAGGATGTTTTTGCATCTCCGACCATAATAGATGTCTGGTCCTTCTAGATGTCAGTGACTACGAGCCAACTGAAGCATGTAACTGACAGTGATGAGTATAAAAAATGTGCACACATAAATGCAAGGCTGAATGATAGACTGCATCAAAAGATTCGAGTACAGAAGCTGAGGCATGCATATATAAAAAATTAATCCAGTCGAAAACACCATTGTGGACAACAAGAAATGTAAGTTAAATTCCATCAGCTAAAACATCCTGTGTTCTGTCACTAAGGTAATTTTGAAACCAGTGGTAAGTGTCCTTGGCCAGGCCCAATGAATACTTCAGTGAGAGTAATCTATTTCTGAACATCTTCGACAGCTCAATTGAGTATTTGACAATACGGTATACAACTAAATAGTTGCTTTGAAGAGTGTGCCCACATCTAAAACCAGATTGAAATCTGTACAAAAAGCATTTTTTTCTGATAATAAGGAACTTAAATTTTTATTTACCTATGCAAGGGATGGCAATATTTTAATGTGCCCACCCTAATGCAGTGAGAGCACGTGCGGTATTCCAGATATTAATTAATGTGATAAAATATATGCGTTAGAGCTCCAGAAATAACTGGATCAGTGCTAGCTAATTAGCCTGGATCCAAAATATCAGTACCGGTGGTGTTCTTAGTGTCTATAGCTAGCAATGAATCATTGAATAATTTGTTTATGTGGCTAGCAGCAACTGAATCTGGTTCATCTGTTCTGAGCTGCCTTTCACAGTGTTGTCTGATCCTACATGAATGACAGTAGAATCAATTTCTGAATGTTTTTGCAGAACATTTGGGATCAGTGCAGTCATTTCCAGTGCAGTCATTTCCTTTACCCCAGGACAAAAGAGAGTTTTAACATTGATATGCACAGGTAATGGCTGAAGATGGACTAGAAGAAAAGCTCCGTTCTCCACATTTCTCATTTTGGTTTGAAAAAAGTGCGGGAAAGCATCACAGGTTCCCATGATGGGTTCTGCTAATGACATGACACAGGAAGTAAAATAATTAGATCTACAATTCTACTATTAGATTTACTGTTATGTATAAAATACTTTGATCTACTATTGTAATTCTCAGCTATTCAAGGTGTAATAATAACAATTAATAAACTCAGATTAGATCATTTATGAGCATATCTACTTTGTAACAGACTGTCTCAGTAATTTAATGTGACATTTTCACACTGATGGCAGTCATTAATCAGTCCTACTCCAGTTGATAAATTGTTTTTGTTTCTTAAATAAAAGTTAAGTGACTCATAATCTGTGAATTTCTTCATTATTTGGTGACCTTTCATAAACCATGTTGTATAACCTACCTTTTATAGATGGCAGTTCCATATTTGGTAATGGAGTTTTTTATTTTCCTCTTATCGAATTAGTCATTATAGAGAAGAAATTCTCCTTTCTCCATTTCCGTCATTAGTTGGACAAAAATCATTTGAAACTGAAAATGAACACAGGGGAAATTACTTTAACATTCCCAATTTGATGCAAACATTTAAACAACACAGACTTAATTACTGAAAGAAAAATAGACTACAAAATACATTACAAACCATATTAGCCGGATGGGATTTGCTGCTCTTTTGTGACTTTTTTCCTCATTTACAATTTCCACAAAAACACATTGCCTTATTAAGTTATATTAAATACGCTTTTTTGGACATTTATCCGAATAAAGTGTTAGCATGAATTTTGCAAATGGAAATGATTATAATAATAAATATGAGAGACTTAATGGAGATCATACTTTGATATCATCATTAATACTACAATTCACACAACCATTCTGGTCTTCAGTATCATGAAAAGTAGCTGTGTGCAGCGTAAATACTACTGCAGGTGATAAACTATGACACAGGATTTATCTTTTTTCTACAAAACTGCAACAAAAATCTCTCAGAAATTGTAAAAAGCTTTTTCTGGCGCTGACCTTTCAAATGTTTTATTTGATATTACCTTAATCCTGGCTAAAGTCACATTAATGGTTTTCGTATGAGACGACCAACCACTTAATCTCAGGCACCTCTGAGTAAGAGGTGATCTGCCACCATAACAAATGGTTTTGGGTCACAAGGATTTTTCAGCAATCCTAGAATGCACCCCAAAGGGCACCTTAATGGGCCTGGCCATAAGTAGTACATTATGAAGGTTTGAGTGTCGCAGGTCGTGGCACGAGCCTCAATTACACGTTGTAGTGAGTGTTAATTTTATCTCGATAAAACTGAACATTGCTCACGAGAAGAAGTGGAGTGTCAAAGGGGACCAATTTAACCTCAGAAAGGGAATGTTTAACATATCTGGCTCCTGGCTTAAGGATTAACCACTCTGTGGTACCATGTGATCCTCGGAAACACTAACGTTAAGGAAATGAAGGGAGATACAGTACAAATGAACGAACCTCTGACATTTTTACTAGGTAACGTGATACATAAATGTTGTTTGTTGCGAGGCTGAAGGAAGTAACCAAATTACCCGTTTCCCTTGTTCACGTGCTTGGCAATTGCCCAAAGAAGAGCAAGCGAGAACAATGGAGGAGAAAACCCTGGCAGAGGAATGACGACGTGCCATGGCCGCCAGGGGACAGGGCTCACAGCTGACAGCCCAACCCCCCCCCCCCGCTGGATTGTGCCACCTGACCAAGCTAGGGTGTGTCTCTCTGACCCATCCTACATCCCTGTGTGCCTGCTGGTGCCTGTGCGTGGTTCCCTAAGAAAGGTTCATAAATCACCACGTGTGGAATACGGACCAGCCTGTTCCCAGTTCCTCCAATTCATGCGATGCGTAGTAATGGTAGTTAGTTTCAATGGAGATGAAGGCAGGGAGGAGGGATGGGGAGGACGCTGCATAGCACCCAGCGAGGAATGAAAAGGTTGGGGTTTTGAGCCGTGTCAGGGATGACAGCAGCATTTTTGCTAATACTTCCCCTATTCCACTAACCTTATAAGGAAATCCACTAGTATAGAAGGACTAGTGGATTTAGATGGATTTCTTGATAATGGATCAACATCCTTGAATCAAACGCTCAAATATGGATAGGGTATTTGTAATTGACATCTATTTCGGCCCAAGAGGAGAAGACAAAAGAAAGAGAGAAAGAGACAGAGATAGAGGGAACTAAAGAGACAGAGAGATAGAGAGAAAGAAAGTCAGAAATGGAGAGAATGAAGAGGCAGATATAGAGAGAACTAGAGACAGAGATAGAGAATGAAAGAGACAGAGATAGAGAGAACGAAAGAGACAGAGATAGAGAGAACAAAAGCGTCAGAGGTCCCTATTATCCAAAATAGATCTCATTACTTTATTCAAACTATTCTATAATGAACACAGGCAATAGGCCCATTAATCGACTAGACCAGGCTAGTAAGCGATACACTAGACTAGCAGGAGATTAAAAAGAGAAACACGAGAGATGTGGACATTTCTGTAATAAACACGAGGACGTAGCAGAATTTGTCTAATTCCGCCAGAAGTCATTTAGTTGAAATAGGTAGAGGGGAATAAATGTTTCTGATTAACCCAAGCTGATACCAGATATGTTTCCTGAAGAGTATTTAAAGGCTATAGCTGAATCCTTTTTAATGGTTGTGATGAGAAAAATGCCAAATAATGAGGGTGGAAATGATTATTGTGAGGAATAAGCAACTAGTCAGTTTGAAAATGTATTGTGTGCCATTTTTCTCCACCAATATTACATGTATTTCAGCACTCCAAAACAAAAGCTTTCAATTAAAATTGTCTTTAGGCCTTTTTTAGATGTAGGTTTAATCTTATTCTGACAAACCATTCATTTAAATTCCATATAGAAGGCTGATGGACAGACTCCATATAAAAGGCTGCCATAACGACAGTCCTGAGTATTACCATAAAATGATTCAGCTGAATTATATTGAAGATCACTTTCAATGGTTCTGACTTTATGGACTTAAGATGAGTCTCATCCCAAGGGAAATGATTAAGTGTGATAACTGCGGGTCTAACCAGCACACATTGGTATGGCTGACGCTGAGCAATACAGAGAGATAAGACATCATAGGAAGCTCCCTCCCTCAAATACCCAGAGGAAATTAAAACACATTACAGTCATTCTTTCAGTCAGCTCATGGCCTGTTTTAACTGTCTGGTCGGGGTTTTGGTCTCGTCTATGTCTGTGTTAAGGTGCTAGAAGCCTGCTTCCCCACTGGGACTACAACCTGGTCAACCAGCCTAGTATCCCATGTGAGCACTTATATCCAGTGGTCAGTGTTCATATATTCATATACTGGTGTCTGTGGTAGGATTATTATTACTGAATGTCACTTACTTTTAGATACAACTTTTCACCTCAATGCATTTTTATTTATATTTGAAAATTGCACAAAGGTAAAAATGTGGTAGTGTTATCTTTCTCTACCACAGCTGATTGTACTTCTAATCCTGTAATCATCATCAGCCCATAGTGATTAGTGAATCGGGCGTGCTCGTTCAGGGCTACAACTATATTTTCGAACATCTGAGTGTGCTTTAGTTGTGGTTTGAGAACCACTGCTTCAGTCCATTGTCTTGCCCTCTTAACAGCTTATTGTGTCATTATGTTGTATAAAATAGCTGAGTTTTGGTACTGACTAGAAATATCTTGTTTGTTGTCATGTCCGACAGGCTATCCTAAATATGCTAATGTAGGCCACTTGCACTTGAATGCCAAAAAAGTGAAATAGAAGGTTTTTACAAAATTGTATATCCTCCCAAAATTGTTGTTAAACCAATACTGTTTGAGCTAGAAATAATAACTTTCGTATTCCCAGAACTACAGAGTCTCAGGAACAAAACGTTACATGTTTTTTTGCCCGAAACATCTACAGTTCTCAGCAGAATTGCAGACTTCAGTTGACGATGCGGACGTTCTAATATCTGAAGCAGTCTTCCCACAAACCGAAAGGTTTGATAAACAAAATAATGAATAATTCAGTCGCAGTCGACTCTCAGGAACACATGACTATCATGTTTATGGATCTGTGATGCGCACACTTCAGATAAATCCTGAGTCAGTTGCTGTAACAATGGTGAACATGCACACGGGTTAATGAGTGCCAAGGATGATATCAGGGTTAGTGGTCAAATATGTGTATATGAAATATGTTTCATTAAACGTGTCATACTTTAAACATACAGAAAATACACTTTCATGGAAACCTTATATCTACTTGTTTTCTCCAGCTGTCAGCTAATTTGAATGAAGCCTCATTGGTTTGGAATGGTGGTGAGGTTCTGCGCATGTTGTGTTGACCTTGTGGGTAGAGGTCTCAGAGCCATGTCAGAAAGAGATCCCAGAATAGGATTTTCTCTTCATCCAATCTCCTTTAGAAGCAGTGCTCAGCATCACTCAACTTTCCTTGAAAATCTCTTCAGTTAAGATGTTTTTTGTTGCACTTTTCAATAATATGTTAAACGCTCTATGGCCTTTTATCAGCTCTAATTATCTCTGGGACTGATTTTGTCTGTCATACATGAAATGTCGTTGTTGGGTTATAGCTGATAGAATGGGACCGTGGGGAGTTGGTTTGCAGGTGGAAGAAGGTAGTTAATGGAGAAAAATGGCAGGGGTCTGAGGGTGTTGGCAGGGACCATGAAGCATGACTCTGGGTGTTCCTTGAAAATTTAAATATGTCTGAGTGTAAGAATAGATATAATTGAAAATCTAATTTTATATTCAGAAGACAATTCAGAACAGTTGGGCATCCATCCCTTCCAGTCCTTAAAGACAAAAGGCCTGGAGGGAGGTGGTAGCTATTCAACATGCACCATACATGGTGTCGAGGAAGAAGGAGCAAACAGGTAGGCAGCATCCGTTTGTCAGTGCTTTCAGCATCCATTTGTCAAAACTTGAGGACACGTTTTGAATGCAAATTAATATACTGTATGAATACTTTAGTTCATTATTGAAACAAAAGTATTTTGCTTGCCTAAAAATGGGAATGATTGAAACAAGTTGTGTGACATTGACACTTAACTCCTGACGCCTAGTAACCGCTAGAAGGACAAATCTGGTGACTATCCTATCCGAAATGAAATACAAATCACATCAGGAGTCCATATGTCCTTTATTTCCTGGTATAACATGCCTTTACAATGTATGGATGGTTGTATCAGTGCTAGGTCTTTAGTGGTACGAGATTTCAAAGCATCAGACAATGTTTTGTCCATCTAAGAAAATAAAAACCAAACAGACAGGCAGAGAACAAAGACAACAGCCACATTCTCTGTTTCATGTAACCTTCACATTTCTTTTTTAACTTCAATAAGACAGTGTAAAACTAGGATATCAAAGTCCATTTCACTAATATCAACTTTTTCAAAGCAAACAATGCCGTTTCCTTTTGTGTTGGTTCTGTACATTATCCTGGACATTAATTGACTTCAAAACACAAACATTTGACTGTGAAAAGCAGGGCTTTTTCCTTTCATGTCCAGAAACCGACTCTGAATTTCAAATTATTTGGTTTGAACGAGAAAAAGAACTTGTAAAATAAGTATTTCAGGCACTTAAATATTCTTGCACAGTCCTTGGCTTGGCTACTAGGTGCTCTCCCCATTTGCGGTAAAGTACATGCTTTGAAGGACTGTCGCCTCTCCTGATCCTTTCTCAAATACATGAAATATGAACTCACAGCTCCTGCCAGAGGGCAAAAGGCAATACAGTGACACAACAATTTAAACAATTTAAAGGGATTTCAAGTTCCTTCTCACATATAACAACAATGTTCCTATTTACATTGATTAATGCACGTAGAGGCTAGCCTACCTTCCTATCTAATATTTTGACTACCAATGCTCATCATATAATCAAAACTCAACTGTGTAAACATTCCTTTCAAAATTCTCCTCATCTAATCTGAATATGGATAGAGAATATTATCTAATGTCCTTCAACCCCCCTCTGTTTCCCCCTTCCCCTCTCTTCACCTTCCTCTCTGTGGGATGTTTAACTGAACCGTAGTGGCTGGGATTGCATTGAAAGCCATTCAGACAAATGACAGCTGCAATTTCCTCTTCTCACTTGGGTGGGGATATTACTGTACACACGGTGTTATTAAACGCAAGGTAAATGATGCATGCATCTTTCTGCACTCAAAGTGCAGTGTGAAGGGCCGAATGGAAAGATGTTTGTGTTTGTACGATTACAGTCTTCCGTCGCCAGGTTTGTGATGCCGGCTGGAGGTGGGGGAACATGAGGGGCTCAAAGGAACATGAGGTGCCATTTGTGACACATAGTTTGTTTCTATTTCTGCTGACAGGAAGCTTTGTGTGAAACACATTTCTATTCATATTTATTCTATTTCAGGAAGCATTGATGTGAGTAATAAAAAATGATAGCAAATGTGTTTTGTAGAAAAAACATGTACTTTATTGTTGCTGGGTGTTGTTGTACATGTGGTGTTTTACATGTTGTGTGTTAACATGTGAACAGAAACGTTTGTATGGAGTTTACTTGGGTATTGGTAAATCACATGACATGCACACCAATCCTTTTACTCTTTTTGGGTCATTTGATTGGATATCTACCCGAAACCATTGTGCTACCTTATCTGAGCATCACAAACCTACTAAGATGTAATGGTCCAACTGCAGTTTAAAGACAACAAGACCATACAGTACAGCGACTTGACAGAATGGAGTAATGTGTTTGTCTTTTTTACAGCAGCACACCAGTACAATGTCATGATTTCAAATCAATTAAATGGGGCCAATTAGATATTGTGTGACTAATACATTTCAGTTAATTACTAGAACTCCTGCCTTGGACTAATTGGTTTTATTCTGGAAATGACAAATCTCTATGAAAAGAAGCATCATCCAACCCATTTCAGGCAATATCGAACCAGTGGTGTCTAAGATATCGTCTGTGACTGACTTACATACTAACCATTGGAGATCAATTTCAACATTTCTCTGAGGGTTTGCTCAGAAAACACTTATCAACCTAATCAAATTTAAACCTGAGATTCAAAACCCTCTCAGAACAGTGAATGCCATCTGTGGTAAACCCACAGACAAGACCATTCTGTTACTTGGAACTGAACTAGCTGCCGTTGTCTACGTTCTGACACGTACAGCTTCAATACAAAAATTACTATTAAATGTTTTTACATCTCAATATTAACCTTTTAACTGACAAATATTGGGTGTATGAATGAAAGATATCTCAACTGTACACCACTGGTACAGTAGGACAAAATAAAACTGACTTTTCACAACCATACATCCATCTTGATGTTTGGAATACATTATAAACACTAAAAAAGTGGGTCCAGTATCTCAAGGTTTAGTTTTGAACAGTGCCATGAAACTGTTTTTAAGAACATCACATACATTCGTTTAAAATACATGGCTGTAGTTCTCACTGTTGGTTGTTTGAGCGTTTTAGTTAATATAATTTAATAACTAACTTTTAATTAAAAATCTATTGAATACAGTCAGCTCTCATTACAGTGATGTCAGCACACGCAACATGGGATTCATGCCACATGACAGATGTCCTGCAGTGTTCAATAGGTTTGGGGTCAATTAAAATTCTAATTAAATCTGAAGTAAACAAAGTACAATTTATTTCAAATCAATTTAAAGAATTTCAACATGAAAAATATGTTATTTAAAGAAAATGTCAAGCAGTATTTTTGTCATGATCTGGATGTTCCACAGAATTCAGGAGTCAGAATTCTGGGATATGTATTTCTTTGTTCCATATTTTACAACATGTAAATAAATCAGGAATTATTATACACAACCTACAAAATTATATGACAATATTTCCACACCACAAAATATTTTAAGAGCCTGTTAAACATAGTGTTGGTAACCATACATTATGTAAAAATAAACATGTATATCCCATTGAATTTCAATTAATTAAATTCTACTGCCTGTGGGTTGTGAACAATTCAAACTAAATTCAAATTCGATATCAATTTGCCCACATCAATTCAGAATTGACCCTGACCCTGGTGTCCAGCATTGATAATATCACGTCACACCACAGTGCTGATATCCTCCACCTCGTTGGGCTTGACCGGTTTGCTGGGCAGTGACTTGAGGTACTCCAGGTGTCGCCGGGCGTCTTCCTGGTTCTGCCGTACATAATAAACCACGTAGGAGATGACCATGGCAAACCAGCCAAACATCGTCACCAGCATAGCGTAGTCCGTGGTCCTCTTTGCCAGGTTACAAAGGTCTGTGTCCACTGCCAGGAAATTGCGTCCCTCCTGCTCCTGGAGCTCGGAGCTCCGGCACAGGACCCGTGCCACCGCCTCGTGGTTGTGGGCCATGCCGCCCAACGCCTGCTGTAGGGTGCAGTCACAGTGCCAGGGGTTGTCGTCCACCAGGATCCGCGCTTTCAGACGGGTAAACGCGTCCTTGTGCACGCTTGTGATGCGGTTATGCGAGAGGTCAAGGACCTGCAGTGTGGCTTCCACGCCACTGAAGGCGCCCTCCCCCAGCGTCTCCACGGCGTTGTGGGACAGGTTGAGCTCCCGGAGAAGCCTCAGGCCCCGGAAGGCATGTTCGGGGACAGCCATGATCTGGTTGTGGTCGAGACGGAGCAGAGCGGTGTCCGGGGGCAAGTCCGGGGGAATCTCTTTGAGCCGGGACCCAGTGCAGGTCACGTTGAGGCCGAGGAGAAGCCCGAGGGGTCCCGGGCCGAGGTGGAGGCCCGGGTCGGGACGTGCCCGCTGGCAGACGCAGCCCTTGGGACACATGGAGGCAGAGGGGAAGCACAAGGCCATGAGGACCAGGCTCTGGAGGAGCAGGCACATGGGTATGGAGCGGGAGAGCCACAGGTCCAGGGGAGTCATACTGGTGGTGACCACCAGCCCTCAGCATCCCGCCAAGGGACAGGGACACCACACCACTGCACCGAGCCAAGGACCCACAGACCAGCCACGACTCATACTATACACTCCATTCTGCAGACTGAGCAGTCTTCACCGACAGCCACTCTGTTAAGGCCTAGCAGAGCCTACCACCAGTTGAACTCATGTTGTATTCACACCTGAAATGAAACAGATAAAGAAGCATAAAAACAATATGAAAACTGCTTAACAGTTTTGTACTGGAACTTTTTACAGTGTGGACCTGTAATTTTGATTAAAGACAAAAAGACAAAACAGGAGTGACACATTGTGAGAATAGGCATGTGTACATTGTTCTATACAATAAACAATCTCACTGTTATTTACAGGAACTGATTAAGAGCATTTTCAATAACAACCAATTAAACATTTACTTTTTGCCTTTTGTGTAAAGCTTATTTTATTCTGTGTCAGAGTGAAAATATAATAAATACAGCTCTCCATGATTGACAGCACGTGGTTCCAAATCTGTTCTAAACAAACCTTTGATAAACCTTAAT
This sequence comes from Esox niger, assembly GCA_016801105.1. Taxonomy (NCBI): domain Eukaryota; kingdom Metazoa; phylum Chordata; class Actinopteri; order Esociformes; family Esocidae; genus Esox; species Esox niger. Next base: position 33,024 of record JACXGJ010005009.1, read on the forward strand.
GGAAAATACAGCTGCGATACATATAAGTATAATATATTGACATACATTTTGAAAACATATATTTGAAATATGTGCCTATATATATTTTGAAACATATACTAATATATGCCTTCTATGTATTACTAATGCATGGCCATATATACATATATACATATATTTAACATATTCGATGTTGCACGTTTTCAAATATGTTTTAATATGTCTTAAATACAAATAAATATATTTACATAAATTACAAAATTCTAGTTGGTAATATGCATTTAGCATTTACATCTAACTGATATATTTCCATATTTGTACTGTTTCCTGCCATTTGTTTATTACGTTACCTAGTCGTTTCTTTGAAGCACTTTACATAGAGGAATGGCATTCATGACACTGTGTTCAAATTGTATGCAAATTGTTTTCATCATGAGTCTTTTTAAATGTAAACTTGGGGTACGAAGTGTTCATTATATTGAAACTGAAAAGGGTGGTATATGTTGACTGATAGTGACTAAAGGCAATACTTTGGTGTATTTACCAAACAAATATCATTATATTGTGACACAGTAGCTGTTGAAAGGTACTGTGAATAAAGGTCTGTTTTAAATTAAGATGACTGACTCTAACCAGTTATTTCTTTACTTGCATTTACAGTGTATTTTATACAAATAATGGTAAATACATACCATACCATTTACAAATCGGCTCTTGTGTGTAAAAGATAATAATTGTCTTTTTCAAAGTAATTAATATAATACAATCTGGCATAGACTGGTGGTTATGTTGGTTTGCTCCCCATTTTGCCATTGACAATAAATTACACACACTATAACAAGGAGATTTTCAAAGTTCTGCATATTCATATATTTCATTATTTTAACAAACAATATTTAAAGGTAAATATATGACATGCATTGTATTACGCACTAGTTATATATTTCATGAACATATTCAGGGCACACATGTAAATATATGTGGAGAAATCCTCTACATATATGTGCATATATGTTTTGCATGAGTTTTCCATGTGGGTATTCTGATCCAGACACTAGAGCAGACCATCTATATGCTTTGACAAACTTTTTAGGTTGAATGTGATTTAATTTAATGGGTTTTCTTGTTTCTATGACAAAAGCTGTGGTAAAGTTAAGCCTAGTCAGACTTGTCTGTGCTAACCACAAGCAGTAAAAGGATTCAAGTGACTTGGTTCATTCTGTGCACCCCTAAAATTATACAAATGTATAATCCAATGAAACGATTGTACAGATGTATACCTATTGAGAACCAGGCTCGAACGTGTGACAACAATCCTTTTTGACTAGCTAGTGAGACAGATCTAACCATGTACCAGTAAATCTGAGTGACGCCAGTGCTCCGAAGTCCAAATTCCCTGTACAGTACATTCCACAGGTCGTGTTTACATGGTAAACTAGTGTTGAATTGATTATTAAGGAAGGGTTTGGCAGCACTCCAGTTAAAAGCCATTGATCTGTTCAATGTAAGCAAGTGTACTATGGATAAATAGAAACCACTGGATGCTTCCATAGAGAATCTAATATCACCATGGCCCATAAGATGTTGGGCATTTAGTTACTGGATGGTTCCATCATGACCCTTCATACTGACCTCTGTTCTTTCTCTCTCAAAATGTAGTGACACTTCAAAACAGGTCTTTCCATGGAGAGAACAAACTGGACAAGACTACAAATTTATTTGAAAATCACAGACTCACAGCTGTACAACTCGACTCTTTTCAGTTACAAAACAATAGGTTCTATATTCAGACATTGCTGTTATCTCTTCATGTCTAGAGCCTATCATGTATTACAATACAGCCATTTTTGATTAGGAAAATGTCACACATATGTTTTGTCAAAGCAATCCTTTTCCCATATCTGTAAAAAATGTAATGCTATATTTTGTTAGTCAAATCTCTCTGTGTTATTGATCAAAACAAATGACCACGCCACATAAGGGTTATATGCTGAAATAAATGTGTTCACTTTCATGTATGCTAAATTCTGCAGTATATTAAACAACACCTTCACTCACTTCCCTTCTGTTTAAAAGAACTCATTTGAGAACGCTCCTAGAATGCAGTAATTACGAATGGACATGAGCGTCTACCCATAAACTATATGGGTAAAACAAATACTGGTAACCATGAAATCTCATTTTTTAAATAATGAGATCTCCAGAAACAGAACACTCACAACAAAGAAAACATGTTGAGTTATCATTGAGGGAGGAATCTGCTTTGTCTGAGGCTCCGCCAACCCCAGGAGATGCAGCTGACAGACATATTTGTCTGTTTACACAGCTTCATAAGGACTAGAGGCCCCGATTGGTCTGTGCAGACACCCTCACAGACCTACTGTAGAGGCCCACACTGGTGTGTATAGACAGTCTCACACAGACCTAGATGCCCACACTGGTGTGTATAGACAGTCTCACACAGACCTAGAGGCCCACACTGGTGTGTATAGACAGTCTCACACAGACCTAGAGGCCCACACTGGTGTGTATAGACAGTCTCACACAGACCTAGAGGCCCACACTGGTGTGTTTAAACAGTCTCACACAGACCTAGAGGCCCTCACTGGTGTGTTTAGACAGTCTCACACAGGCCTGGAGTTTTACACTGGTGTGTTCAGACAGCCTAAAAAATGCTTCAAGGTCCACACTGGTGTGTTTAGACAGTCTCACACAGGCCTCGAGCCCCACACTGGTGTGTTTCATGGCTATAGTGTTCCAGCCGTTGTGTATTTGATTCAGTCAAGTTGGAATATTGCTGAATCTACTACCGCCTGTGTTTTTCTATTGCTATTGCACTGTTGATTGTGGTTAAAGGCAAGATATGTTAGACTCCCTGCTGGTCATTTCAATTAGCAATGTATTGTGAGGCATAAATTGATGTGGCACGGTCAGGCTGCTAGAGTTACAGATTGGGCTTTAATTAAAAGGCACAGATACACTGGTTTGCCAGCCAAGAGTACCAACCACAATTTGCAAATCAATTCTACGTAGAAACATGCAAATGCAACAGCAATCAGACAGTGAATGGTAGGTCGACATTTCTGAATTTAATTACAATAATGTTTCCCAAAAAGATAGGAGTCTAAAATGGAAATAAAAATAGAATGCAATTATATGCAAATCATTAAAGACCTATATTCAATTAAATAAATTATTCAAAGCCAACATTTAAAATGTTAAAACTGAAAATGTTTATTGTTCCTTGAAAAATATATGGCCCCTTTGAATTTGATGCCAGCAACACATTGCAAAAAATCTGGGACAGGGACAAAGAACAACCTGATGGAACCCTCCCAAATAACTTGGCTAATTGGCAACAGGTTAGTAACATGATCAGGCATGAAAAGAACAACCCAGAAAAGATGAGTCTCTCAGAAGTGAAGATGGGGAGGGGTTCAGCATTCTGTGAAACACAGCACAGGAAAATAGTTCAACAATTAAAAAAACATTTCACAACATAAATTTGAAAAAGGTTTAGGGCTGTCATTATCTACTGTAAATAATATCATAAAAAGATAGAGAGAATCTGGAAAAATCTGTGTACGCAAGGGACAAGTGAAAAACCAATGTTATATGGCCGTGACCTTTGGGACCACAGGCACCACTGCATTAAAAACAGACAAGATTCTGTAGTGCATGGGCTCAGGACACTCCCGAAAACCATTCTGTGAACACAGTATGTCGCTGCATCCACGAATGCAAGTTAAAACTCTACCATGCAAAGAAGAAAAGATCCAGAAATGCTACTGCGTTCTCTGGGCCTGAGCTCATTTAAGATGGAATGAGGAGAAGTGAAAAACTGTCCTGTGGTCTGACAAAAAAAAGTAATTATTTTTGGGAATCATGGAAGCCGTGTCCTCCGGACTAAAAAGGAAAGGGACTATCCGACTTGTTATCAGTGCACAGTTCAAATGCTAACAAAAGACAATTAGACTGAAATGCCTAAAGAATATGTTAAAGGAATACTGGTGTTTCCTAGGTTTTCAGCATAACACTAGAGCTAGTTACTACTTAACGCTAGTTGGCAACTTCCTTTAGACTTCCTTGAGACATACAAATGGTATCCAAAAATGTATCAGACTTTGGTGAAGTTCTGGATAAAAAGGGCTAAAGTGACATGCATTTACTAATCATACATGTTGTCAAATACACATAACAATAAAGATACATAAAAATTATCCATTAGAATTTCGATTAATTCGATTGAAATACCTTTAATACATACACAATAGGCATTCTGGGAGCACAGGGTGCAGGTATCACACCTTTCAAGTTCAATGACTGACTGACTGAAGTCATGCTATCACAACCAACAATTAGTTCAGAGTAATGACCTGGCTGAATTTTGCTGGCCTGGCGGTAATATCCTGTCACACGTCTCATTGCAGTGTCAGTGTTTTCACACAGGGTGGTAAAATGGGCACCTTTGAATTCTATAATTGGCCAAATATTAATTGATATGTTAATGAATACACAATATGCTAACCACTAGCACAAAGCATTATTTAGCCAGGAGACTGAAACCATTTTTTATTATGGCACCACTTAATATATTTTTTTTAATCAAGAAAGACATGACTGCCAAATCATTCAGATTCAGTGAAGTGTAATTGAATAGACTCCCTTTTGTACAGTAGTATCTATATTATCAACATTGGCTAACAGTATGGTTTAGAAAATATAGAAAATTATACCAATTATCGTGTCATCAATGTGAGGTTAGATTTCTGTAAAGAAAGTATCTGTCATATGTTTTTAAGGAGGTGAAGGCTGGACTCTGGATTCGGCATAAAGAAAAATACAACCTTTCATTAATTTTTTTTACCATTAGAGGAAAAAGAGACAATTGCATCCAGTCATATCCAAACTATGATTTCCAAATCTTCTAAATAATTCTGCAATCAGTCTGGCATATTTTGGAACTGGGAGTAGCTCCCAATCAATTACAATCATGGATGGGGTTTGTAAATAGCACTTAGGGTAGGAAGTGACTGCTCAATAATTTATCCCCTTGTTTTTCTCTCCCTACAAGGGCGTAGATATGAATACTTCCATGGAGGTCAAAAAAGCCTGCAGGTGACATTGATTGCTATTATAAAAAAACGTCCCAAGGACAAAAAACACATCCTTCTACGTAGACTACTTAGTTAAAGCTACAAACTAAGCGGAGATCCTGACCTCAGTTTTGGTAAACAATGAGCAATGGAAAAACTGTAATTACAGACCATCCATGATATGTAAATTAATATTTTTACTCTGTTTTAAGGCTTTACAGTATTTATTTTCATTTCCATGTTTAGGAGCAATGAAATAAAACAAGCTTATATTTTGTATTCGAGGTTAAAAGTTGAACTGTACATAGACTTAATTTACTGTATGTCTTTATTTACAAACAATACCCCATAATGACAAAGCAAAAACAAAAAGAAATTCGGCCAATTAATTTCAAAACAATAAAACGGACATATCTTATGTACATAAGTATTCAGACCCTTTGTGGAAGAGTCTTTGGCGGTAGCAATCACAGCTTAGAGTCTTCACAGATATGCCTCAAACCTAGGGCATAGGAGTGGGGGGGGGGGGGGGGGGGGGGGGGGGGGGGGGGGGGGGGGGGGGGGGGGGGGGGGGGGGATCTGCCCCCCCCCCCCCATTAATCTGCTCCCCCCCAATGTGAGAAGCAGATTAATGGGTCCCATAAGAACACATTGCAAGCATTTTAAAAGTGTCCCCTCCAATATAAAACACCCTGGCTTCTATCAGCTCTCCTCTCAGGCTGTCAGATTATATGGAGTGCATCTGTGAACTGCGATCTTCTTTGTTTGCCCGCAGACATTCGATCGGGTTCAATGCCGGGCTTTGGTTGGGCCAGTAAAGGACATTAACAGACTTGTTGACAAGGCACACCAGTGTCATCTCGGCACTGTACTTCATGTTGTGATTGTGTTAAAAGAGGATTCTGCACCCCAGTCTGACAACCTATGTGCTCTGGAAGAGGTTTTCGTCAATGACCAAGCATCCCCAAAGCATGATACTCCAACCACCACGCTTCACCATATTGATGGTATTAGCCAGGTGATGACCGGTAGCTAGTTTTTGGCAGGTGTAGAACTTTGCAATCAGGATTAATAGTTAGATATTGTTCTCATCAGACCAGAGAATAATTTTCCTTATGCTCTTAGAGACCAAAAGATAGGATAATCTTATGCCTTTCACTCAGGAGTGACTTACGTCTGGCCATTCAACCATAAAGGCCAGACTGATGGAGCGCTGCAGGGATGGCTGTCCTTCAGGTATGTTCTCCCATCACTGCAGAGAAATTCTGAAAATATTTTACATTGGCACCTCCCTGACCAAACACCTTCATGCCAGATTACACAATTTGCCGGGACTGACAGTGCTAGGAAGAGTCTTGATGGTCCCAAACTTCTTCCATCTCAAAAAGATGGCCTCGACACAATCTCTGAGGTCTACTGAGAATTCTTTGGGTTTGGCTTGGTTTTTGGTCTGACATGCACTGTTAAGCGTGAGACCTTATATAGACAGTCATGTCCACGTAATTGAATTGGCCCCAAATGGACTCTAATCAAGATCAAGAGATGTCTCAAGGATGAATAAAAGACTCAGGATGCACTTGAGCTCAATTTTTTTTTTTTTTTTTTTAAGTCTGAATACTTGCACACATTTTTTTGCTTTGTGGGGTATTGTTCGTAATATGATGGCAAAAAATATATTTATTCTATTACAAGTTAAGACGGAAAAACAATATAATATTAATATATATACAATAATAATATTTCTAGCAACTAAGGTTCCATCTATAAAAAAATATGAAGACATTCAAGCCTAAACATCATCATTGTAGTAATTACAGTGTTACTATTCATAAAAATTTAAAATTATGGATACTACCTTTCTATTCAGAGACCTAGTAATTAAATTTGTCCAATTCAATTATATACAAAGAAAAGCATTTAGACATATCCTAACTTAACCCTATTAAGTTAGGATATGGCTATTACTGTAATGTTTCTCTCATGGCCATACAGCTAAGGAAACATTTAGGATTTTTCTCAAATCAGCATCTCTACATGTATGGCAGCCATTCGATTCCAGTGTCTGTTAAATTCAAACACAGGCACACCTCATTTTACTTAATGAGGTACTGAATAGGTGATTACCTGAAACAAATCTAATTTAATGAGAAAAAATATAAAAACCACTTCGGTGTTCATCACTATCCTTCTCTCAAGGGGACCAGCTGGATGGCAATAACAGTGCAAGTAGTACCTCAAAAGTAATTTAAATATAACTATTCAGCATCACAAAAGAGTTGAAAAGAAAAGCTTGGAGTGAGGAAAAGAAGGGTTTAATTCTGACTTTACTGGCAGAGGGAAACAGTGAGCATCCTCCTGAACATTTAAAAAACAGAGGTACATAAGAACAAGGTCAAGCAACAAACATTGGGGACAACAAAGCTACAGAGTGGCAGAGGGCAAAAAGGACAGCCCACTGACCTCATTTGAATGTCACTCAACAACCGTAGCATGACATCAAGTGACCTATAAAAAGAATGGCAAACTGCAGCTGGGGTGAAGTGCACGATGAGGACGGTTCAAAGAGGCTCCTAGGGTCAGAAGTCGTGCAAAGCTAGAGAAAAGCCCTTCATCTATGAGATGCAAAGAAGAACCAGGTGGAAGTTTGTAAAAGACAATAAGGATGTAACCGTAGCAGTATAGAGTAAGGTCATCTTCTCTGACGGGTCACATTTTCAGCCTTGCCCAACACCTGATTGTCTAATGGTTAGATGGAGTCCTGGAGAGGCCTACAAGCCACAGTGTCTCGCACCCACTGTGAAATTTTGTGGAGCATCAGTGATGATCTGGGGATGCATCAGCAAGGCTGGAAATGGGCAGATTTGTCTTTGTGAAAAACGCAGGAATCAATACAATTACAAGGTTATCCTGGAAGAACACCTGCTTCCTTCTGCTCTGACAATGTTCCCCAACTCTGAGAATGGTTTATTCCAGCAAAACAATGGTCCATGCCATACAGCAAGGTCAATCAAGGTGTGGATAGAAGACCACCAGAACAAGACCCTGTCATGGCCATCCCAATCTCCAGACCAGAACCCCATTGAAAACCTCTGGAATTTGATCAAGAAGAAGATGGATTGTCACAAGCCATCAAACAAAACCGAGCTACTTGAATTTGTGTGCCAGGAGAGGCATAATGTGACAGACTGGTGGAGAGCACGCCAAGATGACAAAAGCAGTATCTTGTTGTTGAAAAATGTATATGCATTAGTTTTCTTTTCATTATTTGAGGTCTGAAAACAATGCATCTTTTTTGGTTATTTTGACCAGTAATTTTATACAAATAAATACTATAAATGACAATATTTTAATTTGGAATTGAGGAGTAATGTTGTCATTAGTTTATAGAATAAAACAACTATGTTCATTATACTCAAACACATACCTATGAATAATAAAACCAGAGAAACTGATAATTTTGAAGTGGTCTGTCATGTCCTGGCTATGCCCCTAGCCATCTTTGCGCTGGCTGGGGCCATAGCCAGGACATGGCCTAAATAGGTGGCTCTAGCCACCTCTATGTACTTTGGTTTCCCCAATTGGAGGCAGGTGTTCGTTATTGCCTCCAATTGGGGAACCTACTTATGTTGAATGTTTGTGCACGTAGTTGTGGTTTATTTTGGTTG
>JACXGJ010005010.1:0-41541 GCA_016801105.1 Esox niger
GTGTGAGTGTGAGTGTGAGTGTGAGTGTGAGTGTGAGTGTGTCTGTGGGCACTCATTTGTCCTTTATCCAACAAAGAAGCACAAAATAAATGATGTAAATATTAATGCAGGCTCTCAGGAGGAAAGCGACCATGAAATGGTTACGATACGCATGTGGTCCTACCTAGCGTTTCACAGCTAGTATTTCTGGAGCACTGTCCACTGTCCTGTTCCATGGAGCAGAGATGCTCCTCAGACCTGCTGAGCTTCCCCAGGCTGCTGCAGGGTGAGAGGCGAGGGGAGTCACCCCCATACGACTGACTGCTCCCGGAAAAACGCCTCTGAAGATACTCCTGTTCATAGTCCTGCTGCTACACACACACACACACACACACACACACACACACACACACACACACACACACACACACACACACACACACACACACACACACACACAGAACAAGACAAAGAACAAGACAGACCGGTAGAAAGGTGAACAGATGTCAGTAACATTCAAATATTCAAGAACTGAAAGAAAACTGTGTTTTAGGTTCCTGTAAAGGAATCTGATCACAACGCATCACACGCCTGTAATGGTTAATTTCCAAAGGCTGCATTCCAAACCTCTCCACCGGGCCTTCTGTCACCCTGGGTATTGGAACTATTCCAAAGCAGACCCCATACATTAGCCCATCAACTAATCCTCAATCTGAGATCAGGGACACAACATAACTGCTAAATGCCTCAGGTTCCCGAGGAGAGATAATGGAAACCCTGCTCTCAAAAACTGTCCTGGAGGGCACAATTATAACATTTACATTTTTGTAATCAGCTGATGCCCTAATCCAGAGCAATTTACACGGTAGTGATGGCACAGATGTCCCACCATGACACGAGTGCAAGTGGGAAAAGTGGGCGTCGTTCAGCCACATCCGCCCCCCACCCCAACCCCAGAGATGTGGTACGTAGTGTGACTTTGTGCTTACCCGTCTGTGGGCTCTGCAGGGCAGGCTGGAGCCCCGGCTCATTGGGGACACCACCGCCACCCGGGTGGGTGACGTGGCAGACTGGCGCTTTTTGGGGGGCAGGGCTGGGGGAGGACTGTAGAGAAAACAGTTGGGGGGGGGGGGGGGTCAGTTTCTTGGAAACCAGGCTTACCAGCAATACAGTGCACATACGGCGCGCAAACACCCACACTCACCACAACACACAAACATTTGACAAATTCTTGAACAGGATTTCAGAATGAAACATTAACGGGCTTATATGGTGAAACCAACATTTTTGTGGTTAATGCCTTTGTGATTCTGGAAAAGGCCCCAAAGCACACTGCTATCATCACAGGTCAACAGGCATATCATGAAATCAGCAGGCTAACAAGACGGGGGACCGTCACTGTCATGATATGTACATACATATCATGTTTATATGACAACTTCCACACGCTGATGCACAACAAGCTTTCTCCTGATTGGATAATGGATTCACTGGAGGCAATGATGCAATGACGCATTATTAGGAATTCAAGCATGCAGAACACGGCACTCTGCTGATCGGAGATGATTCCGGGGATCTGGATAGGAGGGTTACAAAAGGGGGCGGGATGTCATGATGCAGGGAAATGACCCCATTGGCTAACATACGTGTCAGTCTTTGTGGATCTCCTTTGGCCAACGACAGAGTGGTCAGTAGCCAAATATGCTCTGTCTCCCAGACAACGTAGAGAGAGGGATGGAAAGCACAGAAAAAATATGAAGTGAAAGTTAAAAAGGAAGACAGTAAGGCAGAGAGGAACAGGGAAAGCGAGAGATGGAAGTGGAGTGGAACTCAACAGCCCAGTAGTATTTAAGATTTTTCTGCATACGTTTGCTCTATGGATATTTCATAGCCCCACTTCCCAAAGCTCTGGTTAAAATGAGTGAACTAGTTTCGTAGGACACGGACTGAACAGATGAGAAGGATCTCAGGCTCAGTCAGGCCACAATCTGATATGTCTATCTGAAATTCTCTATGTAAATTCCGATCCACGGTTCGTTTTATTTTCCGTTCCTCTTTGACAGAACTCCCCCAAAAATGATTCGCTTACATTAAGACCACGCACAGAGAAATTTCTGAAACATTATCAGACAAATTGACCACTTCTGCTTATTTCTGACCACAGATGGTCGATACTGTAGGATCATGTCCGATATCTTTTTATAGACAATGGCATGAGAGAACTTCTCTTTCCAACTGGGGATTTTCAGTGAGAAACACGGATGCTTTAAGAGATGGACAGAGAAAGGTCCAGTGGAAGTTGGATCAACAGCCAGTCTGCTTTGGACATCAGAGTACAGGGAGTCAAAGTCTAATGGCACAACAATGTTTCTTATGATCATTTGATGGGTTAGCATCTAACGCTATGGTGTTTTCTCTTGATTAATCGCTATTCGCCAGCACTGTGCCAATCAGAAAATGGGAGAAGAAGTCACTAGTAAAAGTCCAAAAGATGGAGGACAAGAGGGTACTCATAGTACATGCACATAACTGATGGTCTACACAGCTTCAGAGTGAATGTGACAATCGCTAATTGGGACAAGGTGATATATGCTCTCGTGTCTGCAGATCAAGCGTCCATATGCGCCCAACTCTTTAAACAAAGAGGCCCAAAGGTTGGCTCTGGTCTGGCAGATCTATTCACATACTGTTGGTTACTATGGAATCTGTCAAGATGGCGCTGGGGTTTTTTCCTCACCTGAGTGCATCTATCTTTGGGCCAGGGAGAGGGGGTTTGGGAGGGGCTTTGTCTTTCTCGGATTTCTCTTTCACAGCCTCTGTGGGCGGGACGGTGGGCGTGGTCTTACTCAAGATCTCCCTCTCCCGTTCTGTCAGCGGCAGCTCTGATGTGCTGTGGGTAAAACAACAGTGTGTGAGAGAAAGAGGCGGACAGGAAAGGCTCAGCCCGGTGTACGAATGTAGACCCGTTCGCTCACCTCTCTAGCGTGACCACGGGCGGTGGTGGTTTGTTGGGGCTGGTGGGTGAGGGCTGCTCCTGCTTCTCGATGGTTAGTTTCACCAGCTCCTGTTAGAACCACAACTTCAACGTGACTGATTGTCAACCTCTTTCAAGATCTTTCTTCTTTATATAGTGAGGAACCCCAGTCTCCGGCGTGGAGACGTATGTGCCGGCAGAAGGCAGCATTCCCACTAGACCACAGCCCCAAATAAACCCCCTCCGTCCATCAGATGAAGATGAGCTGATTATACGATTCAGACATGTGTTACTTCAATCTAGAGCAAATGGGTGGACCTGGGTCAAAATGGATTATAAGCATTTTTGAGGTGCAATTTGCTCAGCTGAAGTTTTGTACTTTTGTGACCATTTGAGTTAGCACCGTTATACCAGGAGAGAAACCCCATGGTGGGCATCTGACCAAGGGGTCTGGCCTGCCAACCCATCCATCTCACCTTGACTCCGTCTAGAACAGCCTTGATGACGGTGGTGACCGCGACCGCGTTCTCCTTGTCGGCGAGGTCGATGCTGTCCAGCATGATCTGGTCAGACCAGCGAATCAGGTTGGCCAGGCTCTGGTAGACGCGGTTGTGACACGACGATAGCGCCGAACTGAGGGCACGCGGAGAGGAGGTCAATGGTCAGGAAGGAGGAGTCAGGTTGTGATTGACAGGTCAGGAATGGGAAGGAAGAAAAAAAAGAGATGATGAGGAGTGGAAAGGCAGAGGGGTTGAAGGAGGAGGGGTGGGACGGGAAACCGATGCAGTGTCACACTTTGTCACGCGCATCGTTCACAACCGGAGTAAATAATAAAGTGCTGATTGACGACCCCATTCAGTGTGTAACGGGCCGTCATGTCATCTGCCCTGTGACTGAGGCAACCCTACCCAGTCACACAGGGGGTTAACTCAATGTTTCCCCTCACAGGATTTACTTAGGAAGTCTGTATAGGTGGGTGTGTGTGTGTGTGTGTGTGTGTGGCTGTGCGTGTGTGTGCATAAATGGGACGTGTGGGTGACTGGAAAAAGTCAGTATTTGTGGAGGCATTAAGAGCGGAATATGTGTGTGTGTGTGTGTGCGTGTGCGTGGGACGTGTTTGACTAAAGTATAGTTCCTGTGCTGAACTGAGGATTGACCAACACTGGGGTGTGGTAGAGGGGGAGACTGGTCCCAACACGTTGAAGCTCAGTCACCATTCCCAGAACATCCCTCCACTGCCTCCGATGTAGGACCCAGCTCAGAGAAATACAATCTAGAAAACAGCCCCCATCCCCCCACCAGCGTAGAACTAGGGGGGCATTCTGGGATGTTGAACTATAGGTTTCAGACGATTGGTGTGTTGACTTGGAGTGTGGGGATGAAGTCAAACGGTGAAACGTCACGGGTAGCCCCTTAGATCCACTCTGTGGCTCTGGGTTTTGGAACGAGGTGTGCGTCAGGAGAGGTCAGACCCCCAGAGACATATTCCTCGTCCACCGTATGACCCATTCATCACTCACTTCTAAAACACAGGGCTCAGATAGATAACCCTGTTACCTCTGACCTCCATCAAGGCTGACTGATGGTAGCGAGCTTAGCTGAGCGAGAGGATGTGTGTTGTGACACGCAACTAATTCCAGAGGGAGAGAGCTCTTAAGTTCCTCTTAACAGGGCTTCACAGAATGGCGGTTCTTTCACAAATGTTCTTAGATGAAGGGACACAGCCGACCCACGAAAGCACTAAGCGGAATCGTAAACTGACCCTTAACCTTTACTGAACCCTCTTACCCTAACATAAATTGAACCAATTCTTTAAAAAACAAATCAATTCGCAGGTGAGAACTCCTTAAAGATTTATAAGTATTTGTTCTGAGACATTTTAACTAGGCACCAAAATTGAACAGAAACAGGGGAGTGAGAAACCCTTGTCTTTCTTAGCACGTTGTGTTTTCTACACTGTGATCAGATCAATGGAACCAGACTGTTCCTAACCAGCTGGTTTTGGAGCTCCAAACAGCTATGGGTGATTAGGTTTCTCACATTCCTTTCCACCCCTGTAAGGCAATTTCCAGATGAGGAGACAGATACGGAGAGCATGAGTAGGACAAAACAAAGCACCTGAGCGATGAACCATTGACAAACAGAGGAAGCCTGAGGTGATCGAGTCTCACTTTGTCAGAAGATCCGGGTGATGCATCAACATCGCTTGTCATACTAGAGGAACAATAGCAACACAATGTGTAAATCGTGGCAACAAACAGCTAGCAATCAAACCACTTTTAAGGTTCTGTGCCGTCTTGGCGACCGGGGACGGTTTGTCAACATCCTTCACGTTCTGTGAGAATGTATCTTGCAGCCCAACACACCGCTCCAGGAGCTACATGCCCAGGCCGGGATTGCTACAACATATGAGGATGCCCCACAAGTGTCTGTCCACAGCGGTAAAACGTAGGCATGTGATCGTAGGACACAATTTTTTCCACAGACAGATGTTCTGTGTTGCTTGACGCTACAGTGGTCAACCTGACACCCACCACAGGCTGGAAGCATCTCAGGAGCTGCAGCTGAGAACCCCCGCTATGGGCATATATTATTGGAGACCAGACCCGAGGTCTTCTCCCGACCGACTCACCTGTGCGTTACCCGGGCCTCCACCTGCACCAGGGGAAGGATGGCCTCCAGAACCTTGCTGGCCGAACCGGGGAGCATCTCCAGCACCTTCTTCTCCACCACCATCTTGTCCACGATGGTCTTGAAGTAGCGGAGCGCGCTAACCACTTCCTTCTCCTGTTCCTCCAACCGATTCACCTTCTACAGGACGGAACAAACAACCCGTGGTGATAAGCGCAGAGGAAAGTCAGGGTGGAGATTAGTCGGCCCAAAGAGCATGGTAAGAGAGGGAAACGGGGAGGTAGGCTACTATTAGAACTCCACTGAGAATTTTTGATTTTCTGTTGCAAAATGGCCCTCAGAAACACTCAAACGTGATGAGCTTGGCAGAAATAAGCAGCTCATAACAGGTTTATCAGTGAAATGTCCCAATACTGACAAAACTAAATACACTAGACAAGATTCTTCTATGACGATCGTGACAAAAGAAAATTATTTTTCAATTCTAAGAAAAGCACTCAAAAGGTCCGTTGGATGGAAAAATCTCTGGAGAAGAATTCTACTGGATTTGAGATTTTATGAATACATGCGAGCATTTTGAAGTACATCCATCTTTTGTGATGACATTGGATTTTTGCTCACACAGATTATAGCACACATTTGAAATAAAACAGCGTAGGAATTGCCGTTTCCAAGGAAATAGAGTATGTGAGACAGAGTTAGCACGTGTGGATTTACTATATAGCACCACCACTCTGGAGAAGCATCACCTTTGGCAATGAGCCACATGTAAAGAGACCATGAAGCTGCCAGTAGGAAGTCAGCTCATTATGCTAAAAGCCTTGGAAGTGAGTGTTCATTCAACAAACTGACCAGACCCAGGTCCATTCATCAGCATGGGGGGGCTATTGGCAAACTGTCCACTTTAAAATAGGGCTTTATGGGTAATAAAGTAGGACGTAGGGTATAGGATAACATTGGGGTTCAGACTCCTGGAGCTAGCACCTGTACCCCCAGCCAAAGCCAGAACACATACTCTCAGAAACCACGGGAAGCTGTCACACACAAACACAATATGGAAGAGCAAAACAAAGGCCCGGGACGCCAGAAAACACACACACACACACACACACACACACACACACACAGCTCGTTTTCCCACGGCACACCCACCTTGTTGACTGGTTTGTCATGGCTCTTGACGGCTGGCTCGACCTGCAGCTGCTTGCCTTTCTTCGATGGCGTCCTCTTGATCTTGGGCGAGTGGAACTTGTCCATCAGCTTCATTGTGAAGGAGGAGAGGTGGGAGCGCTGCGAGTCTGTTGAGGAGGAGACACGGTCTGTCAAGACGGGAGAATGTGACGGACGTACATCCGGAGATGCTGTGAATGTGTGCATCTGTGTGTTCAGCTGGGGCTACGGCAGAGATGCTATCAGGTCTAAACACGTTCACATCTCCCGTGTCCATCCCCAGACTGATAACGCTCAGACTGGCCAGGTCCACATGCAGCTTGACGGGCTGCCCCCTTATCTCTTTAGGCCAGTCTGATAGGGACTGTGTGTATACACAGACACAAATATACACACGCAAGAGCTCACAGACCATAAGAAACAGAAGCCCAAGCATGCAGTATCACACACTTCCTTGGAGAATAGGCTGGTTAATGGGAGAGATGGAACGCGCCTTTTGCTGCATAACTACCAGCAGCTTCAAAACGGCAGCCCTTCACTCCCGGGTTAGGGTTCATCTCAGTTCATCTCTCAGAGTCAAGGTGCACGTGAACCCAAGCTCCACAACCCAAGGACTAACTGACCTGGCGACTCCTAGATGCCCCAGTCAGCTCGTCTAGACACACGCCCACGACAAGCCAGCCAATGCCATTAACATGGAGGGAGCCGACCACTCTCCATAAGCACTTTGTAACAAATGCTGTTGTGAAAATGGCTTTGGACAATAGAACTGATATGTTAAAGTGATTGGACCTGGGCTGCTTTTGGCAGTGCCGGATTAAGAAACACTAGGCACCGTTTTTGACCCAGGGGCATTTAGAAAATTTCTAGAGATGTAAAGCTTTTTATGTGGCAGGGACCAGATTATGTTGTGCTTTTTATACACAATTCATACATTATTTACATGAAAGAAGACATAGACAGGCCCTTAAATGCCACGTAGTTGACCAAAATGACAGGCGATTCTAACAATAACAAACTGCTAGAGGCCCTGTATCATTGTGATGAAGCTTTAGACCAGCTAAATTCAAAACATTGCTTCTGTTTCTTCGCACGAGTTGTTCGGAAACTCAGTTGTTTCTTACTGACAGCCAAATATAGATCAAGAATCCCTAGATGGTGCCTACATGGCAGTTTCCACTAGTCAGGACTGACAGCCATTGACAGGAAACTGTACAAAGTTTCAACCATTCAGCTGACAAACCAGATATTGCCCGTCTAGGGTCACAATTCTTAGTTTGCTTTTCTATTCATAGAAAATGACCTGCTCAAACAACGTTTGTCACTCTAGGTTGCAGTAAATTAAAAATGCTATATACACATATATAACATTTGCTTTGCTGCTCAGACCGCAAGCAGGCTTTGGTCCAAGGGATTCAGCCTCTTTAAACCCCTGCAATAATCCAGCCCTGGATGTAGGACTGTTGAACCGATTTGGAAGAGAGTAGAGCTCTACCCTGTTTCTCTCCTCTCTGGAGAATTCTCCTTTCTCCTCACCCTCTCAACCTCACGCACAGACAGACATAAAGAGGCAGGACTTACATACTGAACAGCTCTGTTGTACGCCTTACCAGGAAACAGACGAAAGAGAGCAAAAAAACAGAGAGAAAGTAAAGAGACAGGACTTTATCAGGGTGAGAGATGCTGCTCTTCTACATGCTGTAATCCTTTTTGTAATGGACTGACCGTAACACATAGAAATTGAAATGAGCTGTTAACCAGACTCTCCAGCTCTGAACCAACCACCACTGTCATCGAACAAGAACCAAAAAAACTACACGGGAAAATACAGCTTGTGCTTCACCCTCCAGTCGACAATACAACAAAACACGTCCTTAATGATGCCATTTACCAAAAGCTGGCCAGTATCCTAAATGATTAGTTTCACTCACTTGAACAGCGTACACACGTTGACCATTAACAAAATATAGATTTTAATTTGATGCAGTGAAAATGGGAGTGAGAGAGCGAGGGAGCGAGACAGAGAGAGACAGAGAAAGAGAGAGATGAACGGTAGGCAGCTCAGCTGTATTGATCCCAGAGTGACTCAGTCCTGCTGTGACTTACAGTCATGTCCACTGAAACACATTCATGTGACGTCACAATCAGTCGGTGCCATGGGCTGACTGAGTAATGGGGTGTCCCGGGTGTAGAGGCAAAAGGTCAGAGGTCACTGAACCAGCGGTGTTTTTGTACCTGCGCCACGTCTAGTGACCGCTTGACCATAGATTTCGTGGTATGTGGACAACATTCAGTTTAGTGGATACATCTATTACAGACACAACCACTGGCGACAGTGAATAAAATCGAGCACGCGCAATCTCCATTGAAAAACAGTAGATAGTCCCGTAACGAAGA
The DNA here is from genome assembly GCA_016801105.1 of Esox niger. Classification (NCBI taxonomy): domain Eukaryota; kingdom Metazoa; phylum Chordata; class Actinopteri; order Esociformes; family Esocidae; genus Esox; species Esox niger. Next base: position 9,152 of record JACXGJ010005010.1, read on the forward strand.
GCTCAGTGACTTTCAACCTGGCACAGTCACAGGACACCGCCATTCTAACGGGTCAGTTTGTCAATTTCTGCCATGGTCACCTCAGTGCTGTGACTGAGCAGTGGAAATGTCTTGGAGCAACAACAGATCCGCCGCGAAGTGCTACACTACACAGACTCACAGAACGGACACGTCGGGTGCTTGAGCGCGTCAAACCAATCTGTCAAACCCTCACCACTCGCCATGGGACTCCAGTAACATTCTAGACAGTTCGGTGCATCTAGTGATGGGAAAGGCACATTTCGGTTCCAGCATGCCCATCCGCACCACGCAACGTCCATCCAGAAATGGTTTGTAGGGATCGCTGTGGAAGACCTTGACCGGCCTGCAGAGAACACAGACCTCAACCCCATTGAACACCATTGGGACGAATTGAAACGCTGCATGCAAGCCCGGCATAATCAGAGCCTGACCTCACTAATGCTCTGGTGGCTGAATGGAAGCTAAATCCCTACGGCAATGTTCCAACTAGTGGAAGGCCCACCCCGATGGGGAACCAACTCTGTACTGTCACCCATGTTGTTTGATGAGCCGGTGTCCATATATTTTTGGCCGTGTGGTATATTTATCAAGTATTTTTATGAATCAAGCACAATATTCCCGAGGCCACGTAGATAATGCTGCTACAGAGTCTGCATTTGGCACACACACAGTCTATTAGCATGGATACAATAGCCTCTAACGGGGAACACCTTGGCTAGAGGCAATTGATCAAAGCCAGAGAGCACTAGAACAGGAAGAGCAGAGTGTCTCGTTGTCTCTCGTCACCCAGGGTTTGCGCTGCTCGTGTCCTACACTCACTCTACAAAAAAAATACATCAATCTTAAAATGAAAGAGACAACAAATGAATTCTCTGGCAGCCAACTTCACATATGCCATCGCACAAACCTGGATATTTGACTTTTAAAGACAATCACCATAAGCAACTATCAATGGTTACCCCATCACAAATATTTAGCAGCTGGAGTGAACCGAAGTGATGTCAAAATGTCATTTCATAAGTATTCAGACATTTTATTCACTACTTTGTAGCAATCGAGTCTTGACCTGACCATCTGAGACTTCTTGGGTGTGACTAGACCAGCTTAGAGACATGGGTGTGACTCAATCGTCTTTTAGGTTATGTAGCACCCCTTGCAGGCAAATTGCAAAAAGGTTTTGTTCCGATTTCCCTGTTTGGTTTACATGACTCATAAATACCTTGAACACATTTAGTCAACAGAAATCATATGGCTGTTGACATTTTGGAAATACCATTGGCATGAAGGGGAGTACCTGGTCTGTCTATGCATAGGTAGGTGGCACGTGTCAAACTGATGTCCACATTAATACCCAGGTCCAGGGCTTCCCAGCAGAACATTGCCCAGAGCATCACAAGCCATGGGGTTGTTGTCTTCCCACAAGCCATCTTGGTCCCGTCACTTCCCCAGGTAAACAGTGAATCCCCACATGGCCGTCCACATGATGGAAAAGAAAAATGGGAATCATTGAACCGGACGACCTGCTCCAAGGTCCAATTCTGACGCTCACAAGTCCGTTATAGGCGCTTGTGACGGTGGACAGGGGTCATCATGGGCCCTCTGGTCTGCAAATACACAGCCCCATACGCAGCAGTGTGTGACGTACAGTCAGTCATTCCTTCTGTAACCACCATTGACATTTTCTGTGACTTTTACCACAGTGCATCTTCTGTCGATTCTGACCAACAATGAGCCTTTGGGAGCCCAACACCCCGTCGCCGGTTTGTCCCTCCTTGTACCACTGTCAGTAGGTACTCACCACTGCTGACCAGGAGCACCCCACAAGCCTTGCCGTTTCAGAGAAGCCCGGACCCAGTCGATTGGCCGTACCAATCTGGCCCTTGTCAAAGTCGCTCAGGTCTTTACTCCTGCATCCAACACATTGACTACAAATCTGCCCAGACCATGACATGTACCATTGTTAAGAGATACTCAACGTTATTCGCTTTATCTGTGAGTCGTCATAATCTTTGTGCTCAATGTATTCATTTCATTATAGTAATTCATAATTCAGCTAGTTGTTCCTACTAGTGTGTCAGGAAGCAACATTCTTCAAATAAGGCACATCAGATGTTTTCTCTAAGAAAAAGTTGAATTTTCTGTATTGGGTTGTAAATATTGGGTAAAAGTAGAGACACTGAAGATTTATTTTCAGCAGCCACAAGTGTTACATCTGCTTATCTGGTCAGCAGGCAGTGAAGGTAGGAAGTGCAGCTCAGTTTCCTCATTTTCCCAGCATACTCATGATCTTCTTAACTTTCGGTGTCACAGAGGTCAGGTCCGCGGTCTGCAGCGGTGAAGCCACTTGTCCCACCACTCTCTAATCTGTTTAGCGTGTTTACATTCATCCATTAATGGTGCCTCTCACCCTCAGAGGGGAACCTTCGAGGTGAACAAACACCCAGAAAACAGCAACAGAACATGCACGTGCGCATCCTCAAGCCTCTACAACTGAAAACTCCCATAACAGATTGACCTGGAACAGCCAGGTGTGATCTCTGTGTGACAGCTGCGTCCCTCACCCTACCTCCCTTCATTCAAAGTGGTGGTCTGAGGAAAGCAGAAGGGTCACTGTTTCGGGTTGCTTGCAGCTGCTCACCCACCAGCAACAAGAAGAGCTAGTATGTGGTGTGCAATGGAAGGAAATGTGGGTGTCTGTCTGTTCGGTGTGTGTGTGTGTGTGTGTGTGTGTGTGTCTCTGTCTGCCTATTCAGTGTGTGTAGACTTGTAGTGGCTGGCTGCTAGACAAAATGATGACATCAGGAGTCAAAGGTGCTTGTGCCAGCTGTTAAAAGGGAAGTGTTCAAAGGACCGTTTACGAGACACAGAGACAGCGACACACAGGGGAGAGAGACAGCGACACACAGGGGAGAGAGACAGCGAGACAGCGGGGAGAGAGACAGCGAGACAGCGGGGAGAGAGACAGCGAGACAGCGGGGAGAGAGACAGCGAGACAGCGGGGAGAGAGACAGCGAGACAGAGGGGAGAGAGACAGCGAGACAGAGGGGAGAGAGACAGCGAGACAGAGGGGAGAGAGACAGCGAGACAGAGGGGAGAGAGACAGAAAAGGACAACAAATAGGGAAATGGTAAAGAAAGCAAACAAGAGCCACACAAAGATGAGAGCAAGAGAGAGGGACAGATTAAAGATAGGCAAAACGCAGTGTGTGTGTGTTTGGGGAATAAATGAAAGAGTGAAATCGTCTGCTTAATAAAGTGGGACTCCTTCATATCCTCAAAGCGCACATTAACCAAAACGATGCATGGAGAACTACTGAATAAGGAGTAGCAATCACTCTCCTGTACTGTTCACTTTTTCCTAATGAGATCCTGCAGGAGGCCAAAGCACAATGGACAAGACTGTGTTGCACTGCACAAGTGCATAATAAAAAGACACACACAAAGACACACACACACACACACAAAGACACACACACACACACACAAAGACACACACACACACACACAAAGACACACACACACACAAAGACACACACACACACAAAGACACACACACACAAAGACACACACACACACACAAAATGTTTTGTTTAAGGAGATAAGAGTGACATTTTGTTAACATAACATTTTTTTTTTTTTTTTATTATAATGGGACACTGCAGGCAATTTGATATCTTGTTGTACTTAATGTCCATAAGGTAATATATTCTTTAAACAGAAGGTGACGAATTTTCTTTTAATAAGAACTACTTTAAAACCATAATCTGTCACTTTCAGCAGGTCACATTTAATGCTCAAATGTCTGAAACAGTTTAAATGTCAATACGTTTTCTGATGTATAAATATTTTATTAAATGAAAATCCACAATCCATACGCTTTATGGAGGAGAGCTTGGCAGAGATCATTGAAGGGTCCAATCCAGTCATTGGTGGGGTTTTTCCTGGTGGGTTTCCGCTCTGAGTCGCACTATAGAACAATGAGTTACAGGAAGGGGAATTAGGGTGGACAGGAAGTCTGATTGTTTAAACGACAGTGGCGTCAGTACACACCCCTGTGGGACACACTGACCAATCACTCAACGTAAACCCGTATAGAGCGACACGTCAATGCAGACTTGAGCAAGAAATATTCTCTCCTTTTTGTCTTGCTGTCTACACTTCAGTTCTGATCAAACAGACCAAGCACAATCTTGCAATTCACTCAGGGGAATTCCCCAAAAGACTAGATGAGGCAAAGCCCCCCCATTGCAAAGTCTAATGATTTTAATGCTGACAACTGAAGTTCTTGCTGCTAAGCCCTCACACTCGGTTTGACTAGCTTGAGCTGAAATTGTCCACAGCCCATACAAGATCCCTGCCTTTGTCATGGGGGTAAAACTTTCGCAATAGGGTCATTTTAAACTATATGTGGCCTCTTCAGATGGAAGATCTGGGGCCTGCTCCTCCTGGCAAAAATTATTATTTTTTGGGTTCCTTTTGGGTTCCTTCTGCAAGCCTGATCAAAAGGTTGAAGGCAGAAAGGCTGTTTGGCAAGCCGGCCCCAACACAGAGCAGCCGTTTGGCAAGCCGGCCCCAACACAGAGCAGCCGTTTGGCAAGCCGGCCCCAACACAGAGCAGCCGTTTGGCAAGCCGGCCCCAACACAGAGCAGCCGTTTGGCAAGCCGGCCCCAACACAGAGCAGCCGTTTGGCAAGCCGGCCCCAACACAGAGCACCCGTTTGGCAAGCCAGTTCCAGCTCAGAAGCTGCATGCAGGACAGTTGTCGGGGAGTAACCCAGCAGCCGGAAGGGCACCAGTTATCTCTGTGTACTACTGATGGCCCTTGGGCATTGCACTTCACACCCATGTGCCGCTTATAGCCTGGGTGTGATTGGTTACAGTGACAGCAAAACAATGACCAGCTAAGCCTCAAGAAAAGAGGTCCAGTTCCACTCATACCACATATCCTTCACAGAGTTTCACGTTGGCTCAGACCTTTGCATTTGAGTTAAAAAAAATAAGAAATGCTAGAAATGTTCTAACTATCAGCATCTAATTGAAGATAAAGTCTAAAGTGTACAGAACGTTAGAACACCAAAGGCCAATAGACTGGAACGGAATGAGTCATATTCCCCCATAAAACACTTCAAGAAAACTGGAAAAGCTGCGCATTTGGTTCTTCCACCATTCATTTCTTCCATAGGGAATTTTTAGACCCACTTTAAAACAAGGTCTGTGTTTAGTGTAGGCTTATTACGTAACCGTGCACATATCTACAGGACAAGTTAACTTTTCAAATAATGGCTAAATACTGTATAAGCAAAGATGTTTTTTGCAGAGCTAATTGAAACAAATGTGCAGAAAAACATCACCTTGTCCTGACAAGATTTACACGGTTGTCAAAACACCTAGCTGGAGTGAGCCATAACAAAACACAGACCTTATTTGAAGAGATTCTAAAATTCCTTATGAAAATCACTGGTGAAAGTTAAAAAAAGTAGCGTTTAAATACACCATTTTGGCAGTGGAATATGGGCAATATACCACACAACCCTATTACTCCTATACAACAGAACAATGTTCTCCATAACTCTGTTTCCCTAATAAAATGTGGCAGACTGGGCTACATTTAACTCAGGTCAGGACTACATGTTCATGATTTTCTCCAAACACCAACACCCATTAGGACACCTGGAGGATAACTTTTCTCCTCTTACATCACTCATCAATGCACAGCCCTGATTAGAGACACACACAGACAGGTCACTGAGTTTTAGTGCAGTTCTCTTTCCCGTGGTCAATAATGGTGTGGAAACTGATGGACTGAACTAGTGTACCACATCTAACAGAGTATGTGCAGATAGATCCGTATCAGAAATCTATAACACACAGCACTAGAAGACCTACAGTAGTAAAACAGTGTATGCGTGTGAATATTATTCAGTTTATATACAGTTGTCCCTTAGCAGAGGTGTCTGTTAAATGGCATATATGATATTGTGACGAGGTTATGAGGAGCGGAAAAAGTCTGCTAGACCTTTGAGTATGTTGTGCCCATCAGCAGGGGGAAATTAAAGATCCAAAACCATACACGGTCACCATACACGGTCAAAAGTAACTTGGCTACATGGCATTCAGACAACACTAAATGAGCCCGAGCCAAGAAATACCATTCCAATACAATGTGTCAGGACGACAATGATCCCGTTCAGTCATAACAAAGTCTTCCTGGGAACAGTGGACTTAGGGGACGCGTGCTCAGCTGTAACAGAGGCCTGAGTTTACACTGTGGGCCCCCACACCTGGTCGTTCTTTGTTGTATGGAAGACTGTAGCGGTTTGACAGCAGGGGAAAAGGGCTTGTGTGCACCTTGTGAAGGGCACAAATACTGACCGTCCTGCCTCAATGCTGCCGTCCAGACCGGCGCGCAACGCCCCCCCAGACCGGCGCGCAACGCCACCCCAGACCGGCGCGACCTCCCTGACACAGTGAGCGGTGTGAGTCCATATTAGGGCCTCCGGTGACTCCCAACGCTCTGCCGTGGGCCCTTAAGGGAGAACACGGTGATAGAGAACACATTGCATCTACGCGGCACTCGTCTTGCACACACACAGATGGCATCCGAATGGACAAGTCCTTCAAAGTAAAGGTCTGCGTGTGTCCTATTTAGCCTATACAGAGATTTCAACCAACCCAGTAACCAGCAGCTTTCCTCCTGGGTCTATAACCAGTTCAAATGCAAATGGATGGAAAAGGCCAAGCCAGGAACTATTTTTATGCCTAATACGAGGGATAAACCCTGAGTTCTGAAGGTATTCATCCTTTAAAACAGTCTCCCAACACAGTTTCATAACTTGGATTGTATGTTCCCCAATGAGCAGTGAGCTCAAACCGACAGAAAATCCACAACAAAAGACTTCTTTTGAAGAGGACTTTTGTTCAGACCTACAGCAGAAGTCTTCTTATATCCAGGCCTGAGGATAGAAATGTTCATGCCTGTATTTGTATGGATCCAATGTGGGTCAGGTTGTGGTCCTGGACAGGGGGATGGTTAATGGGAACACTGGGCCCAGTGGGGCGGTCCAGCAAAAACAGTGGAGGGCCAAGGGGGGCTGGGGACATTCATTTGTCCTGCACATACACAAATACTCATTTATTGAACACACACACGCACACGCACACACACACCCTCTCTAGGCTATTCAGGCAACTATTCATTAAACCAGTGTGGCTGAGAGGATGCCACAGGCCATGTCCACAACAAGCCCTCCAATAGAAACCCATACAGACTAGAACTGTGTACCGCAAAGCAAGTAACATCAACCCTAGGGTTTTTCCAAAGTCTAGCTACGCATTCCAGCTCAGGCTTCATCCTACCAGGATGCTAGATGTTTCTTGTCCTTCTGCCGCTAACTGTGCTGGCTCGTAAGTGAATGTCACATTAGCCCGGTCGAACGCCAAACTCCCCAGTGAGACAGCTGTCAATCTACGACCGAGTGATTTGCGGCAACTTGAAAATGAAACAAAAAGAACTGAAACACACACAGATGTACATGCAGTCCCACACCAAAGATGGATAGAGGACATCACCGATGAACACACAGGGATATGTCCTCGGCCTGAGCCACAGCCTGCACGAGCAGGATAATGGCATTTCTATTTTCCACGCTTCTGGGTAGGTGTTGCCTGGGTAACCAGGCGTCACGTTTCTAATCCCAGCAGGGTCAATGCCACTGTGTCCTATCCCTTTCCCCGATGACCCCCACGCCTCCCTCACTCCCATCCGGAAAGAACTGAAATGTCTGGGTTTAGAACCTGCTGACTCACCTGGGCCTGCCAGGCTGAGAACTCGCACCACAGAGGCATGGAGAGAATGAGCGGGGACGAGAGAGAGGACAAGTGAGGGGGGAGAGAGGGAATGGGAGAGAGTGGGAGGGAGAGGACGAGAGCGGGAAGCAGATGAGAGGGGAAGGGGGAGAGAGAGGAAAAAATGGGAGAGAACATGATTGAATAAGAGAGAGGGAGGGAGGAAGAGGACAAGAGAAAAAGGAAGGGAGAGACCTTCAAGTGACCTTTTGTGTACTGTTTCTATAGTTTGGTGCATTCTGCAGCGTGTTCTTTGGCTGCCGGCCTAGCTGCGTTTCAGAGAGAGGGAGTGTGACAGCAAGTCGTCTGAGGTAACACAAGCAGGATAACTTCAGAGTCACATGGACCGGCAATATGGATGAGGTGAAAAATGACACGACCTCTGGTTTTCTTGTCTCATAGAAAAATATGTTTCTCCTCTAAGGACTTCAGGGCCATTTTCCGGAATTTATAAACATGCTGACATTAGCTTTAAAAGGGGCAGTTCTTCGATTATTTTCAGAAAAAGTCTATGTCTGCAGGAAAGTGGAATGATAGTGTTTCATAGCGTTCATTCGCCAGCAATTATTTTGGGGGGCAGAAAATAGCAGATCTTAAAATGCTACATTTCTAATGTAGTCAAATGGATTGGGTGCATCCTCTGCCCCCCCCCTTCATCTGGGACAATAAAGAAACATGAGCATCTCCTCCTCAAGCACCTGAGCCATTTACTTCAGAGTTGCTTAAGTGTGAGCAAACACTGCTGACGATGAAATTAGTAAAAGGCCCTCTAGCACATTGGAAAGTAGAGAGTACTACAAGTTCCCCAGTCCAGAGAATGAGAAGTCATTGCTGGAGATAAGGTGAAGACTAAGAGCATCAGATGGGAGTGCTTCCATACATGAGAGTACGGCACAGAATCAAAACACCAGACACTGGGGGGGGAACAGACATGTAAAAAAAAATATTCTAAATGATTTGAAAATGTAAATAAAGCATCAGTAAATCATCATTTCTAAAGAGGCAACAATAATTCCCCTGTTTCTGTGTGTGTGTGTGTGTGTGTGTGTGTGTGTGTGTGTGAGAGAGCATTGTGTAGCAGTTAACAGTGATGCAAGAAAACATTCTGGTATTCTGGTAAACATTCATCAATCCAGTGGATATGTGCAACGCTGCGTGCCAGGCAGGACTGGCCAGGTCCCTGCTGCTCTCTGACTGCTGTCAGACGGCCTGCTTCAAGGGGACACAAGGAAATGGGTCAGGCCAAGCCAGACGTACTCAAGCAAAAAGCGAACACACTGCCTGGAGGGCTACAGGCAACACACTGGATGACGTGGGTCTGTCATGCTGTGTGACACAGATGTCTGAGGGATTGGTGAGGGGACAAACCCTGGGATAAAGGTACACACACACACACACACACACAGCTCTTCCTATTTGAACTGAGTTTGAGAAAATGATCATGTGACATGCACACAGCTTGCAAGGAGTGGAGAAAGAACTACCGCCCATCTGTCTCTCAATCAGCCCTGCCCATACCCTGTGCTCACACACACACACACACACACACACACACACAGAGAGAGAGAGCGAGAACATGCCTAAACAGGGAGCCCTGGAGTTCCACATTCTCCACACACCCTGCCCGCTCCCTGGTCATCCTAAGAATAGTCAATGTAACTCTTCAGATCAATGCTGAAGGCATTTAAAGCGACGGCACAGAGCCACCATTTACCACAGCGGATACTCTGAAAATGTACATTCTGACAGAGCTTAACCACACTGTTGTATGGCCTCTACAATTGTCCTCCAGGGGGCCCTCAAATGAACCCTTTCAATAAAACAATGTTACCCAATATGACCACTTACATTTCCTCAATAGAATATTAAAGCATGCATTATGTCAGAGGCACACCCCATCCAAATACAAATGTATAGATTTGGCAGACGAGGTCCTGTTGATCAATCAAACTGGCCATGTTATTATAGGTGTGTGAGTCTAGTTGAGCCACAAAAAAAGAATAAAGCAATATACTAAAGATGAGACTCCATCAAAAGAACAAGTCAGTGGATGAACTCGATAAAATGAAGAATTAGAATTCCACAGACAAAGTACCAACAAGCATTTTCAGAAAATTCATAGTACAGGTACAATGTTGCATTTAATCCCACTAATATTGATCACAACTCAAGATCAAAGAACTCATTAGATCAAAGAAGAAACAGAAGCTACCCAAAACGCTGCTCTTCCGAAGCAAAGGAAACATCCAGAATACAGCAGAGGTTTAGTCTAGATTGCATCTAATGACCACTGCACAATATGGTTTTAACAGCCTGATGGGTACCAAACATCTCTGCAAGGATAGCAGGATGAACAAAACGTAACGAGGAAAAGGGCTGTTTTCAGATTAGAGGTTTGGTTCAGAGTATAAATTACCCCAGGGGTTAGAATTATGGTCAGGTTTATGGTCAGGTCAAAAGTTAGGTTTTGAGGATTTGGGATGGGAATAAAGTTTGGGGTCTCCACAAGATCAGTAAAACAAAAGGTTTGTGTGTCACAATGTGGATTAAACTAAGTAGATAATTGATTTTCCAAAGCAACAAAATACGCACAGAGGCATGATAGTCAAATGAGGTTTGACTATACCCCCCCAAAAAAATGACATTGATGTACAAATGCGCATGCACATGCTTCATTCGAGCCCATGCAGGGGAACAGCGACATATTTAGGCAAGGTTGCACCTTCACACAGTGGCCTTGTGCAGCGCTGAGCCCTAACGCGTAACTCCTGGGGAGCTAGCTGGTCCTTAAATCCCCCAGCAGTCTGCTGTCCGGCACACAGACCATTACCAACACACTGTTGACCTCCCAATTAGCCTCCTCGTCACAGTCCAGATGACTGCACAGACGCGTGCACTCTCTCGCACGCACGCACGCACGCACCCACCACGGACCCTGAAACCCTCTGAACTTCGCGTCGGGTTAAAAGCGGCAGCAAAACTCCCATTATGTTCGGCGGCGCTCCGCATGCAATGTGTTTTCCACACAAGGCGTTATGCCACCCTGCACTGTGTAATTACACAATGATGGACTCTACCATCTCAATTATGGAGGCTCTCTCTCCATGCAACCCTGGCAGAACGTTAGGGTTCACACACCGGCTCTGCCATATAGACGCAACTGTTATGAAGATGGCAAATCCGGCTAATGGCAAAAAATGGCATGAACATGACTGAGTAAATACGTTGCAGACACAATGGTTTCCTTACTGAGAATAACACAGTTCTCCGTGTCAGAGGCTGGTGGAAGTACTGAGACCCACCAGGGGGGGTATAAAGGTGAGCTGGTTTTGTTGAGAGCCCACGCTCCTGCAGTCTATTCTGGGGAGACCAGGCTGAACAGAGCGGTGGCTGGAGGTTTCTTCTGGCTGGGTCCACCCTAGGCTTCAGCACAGCAAATGAGCACCTTCACAAAAGCCACACTACACAAAAAGCACAGGGAGGAATGTCCCCCTGGCGCTTCATTCCTGCCAGCACTGCCATTTTTCTCAACATGAAAGCAAAAAAAAACTAAAGGATCCTTTGAATGGCTGGTCTCTGAGAAATAAAGAACTGAAAAATGGACAAACAAAATTAAGGAAAACATTAATGCGAGCATGACCCAAGGACTGAAGAGTGATAGTGGAATAACATGGGTTTAAAAATTGGCATCAGAGGTTACCAATCAACTCCCATTATAGGGGCCAATGTTTCATGTGTAAAGTGGAGAATCTTTCCTTAAATAAATTTAAAAAAGAACAACCACATATTAACGGACAGAGGAAGACACTAGCTTAATGCACATGGGAACATCTTTGATTTGTCTTTACGACCTCCTGAAGATGAGTCATCAAAGAAATCCCAATTGGCTCAAAATATAATTCTACACAATGTGAATATTTCTAACAAGTTATAAACTGTACATCACTGCAGTTGACTACAATCCCCATGTATGCGACTGGATGTTTCTAGATTACCTGGCTGTTCCTCATCTAGTTCTCGCTGTGCAGGGCAGTCCATTTCTTCAGAAGAGCCATGGCTCTTCCAGCTTATGTTTCCCATCCGAGAATCCTTTATGTCCTCTGATCAGAAGCTCAATCCAGGTTGTACAACTGAATCACTCGAGCCAGAGTCTGACCACAGCTTACAATCCCCCCAGTTGAATGTTGGCTTCCTAGGCCAGATGACGACCAATCCACAGAGAAGTCATCTCAAGTGTTGTTTACGATAAACAACCACTGAACGTTGATGAACGCCGCAGTGTACATTCAGATGATGGGCTAATTTACAGCCTCAGTCAGTCCATGTTAGTCACTCACAGAATTGGTGTCCCATGACTCTTGTCTTTGACCACAAAACGGGGACGGAAAGATCCCAAAAATAGATGAGGCGTAATGCTGAGCTGGATCAAGCGTTGGCCTGAATCACAACAAGTTGGAGAAGAACAGGTCTGATGTCTGACAGCCTCATATCCCCCTGCGGTTTCACACAAGGCAGGTCAGTGACGACGCCAGGGGAATCGGCTCGGTGGCTGTCTGAGTGACGTCCAGAGAAAGCTTGATTGAATATTGATTGACATTTCGACCACAGGGGTCGGAGACGGTTCGTGATGTAAACACAGCGATCAAATCACTGGTCCTGCCGCACCAAAGAACAACACCACAGACACTAGAAGTCTCTGGAAAAGGCAAGGAAGATGGGTGTTGCACCAGTCAGATTAGTAGTCACTATTTGCCAAACGGTTCTGTATCCTGTTGGTTCGATAAGAGGAGGGATTTGAAAGTCCTAGACCTAATCGGAACTGATGCCAAAAGGCAACAGTGCTCAGTAAAAACTATGAAAACCCCAAATCAGGCAAATCTTCTGCACCCAGCCCCCCCCCCCCCCAAAAAAAAAAGAAAATCTGCTTTTCCTCAAGAGTAGTATTGAACTTTGCATCATTCCCTCAGTCTCTGTGCATCCGTTGCTTAATTCCTCCAGATGGGACAGTGCTCAGTTGACAATTCCATTCCCAGCAAGTCTCCACCCTCTTGGTCTGTCACCACGCACCCACACGCAAGCGCACACACGCAAGCGCACACACGCAAGCGCACACACGCAAGCGCACACACGCAAGCGCACACACACACACACACATCTAGGTCTATAGGGTAACTGTACGTCTCTCATTCCAATGGTAAGCTAAATTACTTCATTTCCATCAACCCTCAAAAACACAGCACACCAGGGCCCAAAGCTGAAGACTCTTTGAGGACACCAAAACCTCCACGAACCATGTGACACACCCTGTAAACATTGCAACAACAACAACAACAGCAGCAGTAGCAGCAGCTTTAGAAGATGGCAGAAGTTCCAGTCCACACAACGCAGTTTGTTGGCACAATAAGGTAATTCACCAGATGCTGGTGTACAAAGTGACTCAACGGGGAGTGATACAGTAGTTGAAAATGTTTGCATCATCTTTCTTTAGGCCCCCATGAGTATTGAACCCACAACTCTGCCATTACAAGTGCCATCCCCAAACCAGCTGAGTGACACAGAACAGAACGCCAAATATTTGTGCAATCTTGTTTATACGCAGGCACACACACACACACGCACACACGAGCACGCACACGCGCACGCGGCAGGGCAAGAGGGGAGGCTAAAATAAGGAACTGATGGATCAGTTCCGCTAGGCCCGCTGCTCCATTGGCTCTATCCGGTCAGAGAGAAGTCACTGAGCTAATTATAAAGCCTGTGTTTCTACACAGACACTATTACCAACAGCCACATACCACCACTCCCCGATCACAACAGCTGTCTCTACGAGCAAAATAGCCTGAAACAACAACAAATTCCTAGAAACAGGCATATGAAGTCACTAACCCCCACCTAGTCGCTGACAACCTGGACCCAAATAATAAAGTCCGGATTCAGCAAAGGCTGTTGATGCAACTTGCATGTTTATTGTCCCGCAGAGGATCCAGGTATTGAAATAAAAGCAAACAAGAATGTAATAATTAAAGAATTTCCAACTCAGTCAAAAGTTCATTGTATGAACACTGCACAGATAACTAACAGAGAAATTCAGGCTACATTAAATAGGTTTTACTCAGACAAACGGTCACCGCTGTTTACCAGAGTTTAAAGAAATCTCTTGCCGGCCCATTTCACAGTTCCCCTCCCCAACAGGCTTATCACTTCTTATTGAAAATCTATAAACTAAAAATATTGCCACCAGGGCAACTCAGAGCTACAAAACTTTACAATCTGAAAAATACAAATTCATCAAGCGACATACACAAAAACACAGTTTGGGGTGCAACACATTCCTCTGAAAATGACTTCAAAAAAGCCCAGAGAACCACTTTCCTTAGTTGGTTTTGCCTAAATTATTCTGATCGCTTAGACAAGCAACCCTACCCCCCAACACATAAAAAGACATCTTCCTCCACCCAGTTCATTTTCTCACTGAGGGAGGAAAACGTTCGGATGTGAGATTGGCTTCCTGCTGTTGTGAGCTTTTGGGGCACACCAAAGGCACAAAGCATTACAGTTGGAGCCCACCCAGTGAACGGAGTTTGCAACAGAGTGATGAGGTTGGACAGGTGCCCTCTGAGGTGACATCCCTGGGGTCTCAAGAGGCAACAACAGGTAGAACTTCTCCCAAAACAGGTGCCAGGCCCCCCCCACCCCACATCCCCCCCCGAGGGCCAAGACAGCAGGCCTGTGATAGCAGCACTGTGACCATGGTGATAATGGAGCATGTTGCTGCAGCTTGTGACGTCAGTGCAAACACCAGCGGCTAGGTAGTAATATAAACAAGCAACCGACGCACGCACCACACATAACCAACCTAGCACCATCTACCTAGCCTAAGGGGAGAGGCAATTTTAAATCGAAACGTTACACCAGGATCTCCTCAATGTTACATGCACACACCGAAACACAGACCACAGAGTGTATTCCTGCCATTTCCTCACACTCACAGGTCAAAGGATCTCCTCTTGACCATTAGACTGAGGTCAGAACTGCGTCCTTAAAGCCTAAACCACCTACACTCTCATTTTAACAGTTGCTCTATCCTTCCTCTTATTGGAGGAACAAAACATGTTTTTACCAGCTCTCCTACACACCTTCCTGATTCCATGAGTGTCTCCGCCTAGTTTGTGTCCATGTCACCAAGGCGGCTGAGGTCTAGTCCCCTTTTTGGCTCAATAGCTTCCTGTATAGTGTTTCAACCATGTCCTAGGGGGATGTATCTGGGATCGATGGGCAAAATTGGGAACGGAGCGCAACAGACAGAGGGCTTAAACGTGACACGATAAACGAGGCAGGCAAACACGTATACCTCCAATACATATATGGAATAACGTAGCCTATATATGTATCAATTGAATAACTATAATACGTGAATTGTTATTTTAAGGACAAAGCGCAAGACTTAAATAAATCGCGCTGTCATACGCACATCAGCGCAGCCCAGCCAATCCATGGCTGCTGCCATAACAACTAATCGACCTGACAGACTGTCGGAAACTTGACGTTTGTTAGGAGTGCACCGCTGTCTATTGGTGGACAACACATTATCACCCCCGCCCAGTGAGTTCAGCAGCAGGCATCACTGCCCAGGTTAGAGATGCGAAACGGGGAGACAGCTGGAAGGGTGGGATACAACGGGGACAGTGTTTTCTTCCCAAAGCGATATCACAGTTCCATTTAAAACTATGCACAGATAAGGACGATTTATATGGCCTAAGTACGTGTACGTTTTGAATCCAAACAAATGTGCCACGTGCACAATGAAAGTCAAATTGACAACACAGTTATTGTGGGTGTGATACATTTCCGATTTGATTGCAAACCTATTACTTACAGCTGGGAGTTAAACTACTTAGCTAGCTTGGAAAGTAATTGGCAAGCACTCAAGATATGGTTTCCAGCTGTGCGGTGTACTCCGTTGGTTTACCTTTTTCTTCATCTGCCCAAGATAACACTAACTGGCAATCCTCTGCAAAGGAAATATGGCAGATAATGACGCAAAATAATGTGTCAATACTGCCGTTTGCATCGACTACAATTTAGTAATACAAAATGTACTGTAAGTTTGCAGCTGGAAAAAGCTCGCACTGGCTAGCTGGAATGTTGGCTAACGTTACTTAGCCTGCTTTTCTACACCGCTATCCCGACCCACACACAGCATATATGATGGAAAACCCGTTTGTTCTACTAGACAGAAAACCAATCCAGACACAATAGCACGACTGGTAAAAAGCGTGTTTCAGTGAAACAATTTCAAAACCCTCAAACAGGGCCTACCCATCCCCAATGAGTGTCTGATATCCAAGTACAACACCGGGAGCAGTGGTATGGTGGCCAGTCGACTGGGCTCCTTACCTTGCTTGCTCTCTATTTTCCCCGACATTTCTTCGAGTAGCAGTGATTTCACTCGCAGTTAAAAAAACGTTAGCCAAAAAGCAACGCGTATTGCGGTGTTTCCCTCGATTATTCCGGCATTCTTCATTCACACGTGCCCGTGATATGAATTCGCTGGGGGTACGAGACCAGAATTACGTGCAACAAACCTCAGTGAGATAAGATATGTGAACTGTTTCTGTCCGTCTCTAAGCAATTTTCAATGAGCGGTAGTGGTGGAGCAGAGACACAGCACTCACTGCCTTGACCCGTGCGTCCTCCGCATACACAACAGCGCCTCCTCGCGCCGGGAATTAACTACGTCATTCTGTCAACAAGAGGGTTGGTTTCCGTTTCAGTGGAAAGTGCCCCCCGTGGCTACAATCTGTAAAGCCTTTTGTAATGCTCGGAGGAAGAGCAATGAAATCATACATAACAATACTCTGACCAAATGCTATGCATGCATTTGTATTTATGTTTATTTTGAATAGTTGTGGTCGGTCTGGGTTGTAGAAACATAATTGCTGCTAGTTCCTGCATCTGGATGAAGCCTTATGCATTTTAAATATGTACAAAAGGTGGACCGGTGCATGGGGTCCTTACGTCAAATAATTATGTCTGCTGTAATTGCAATATGATTGTTTAGTGCCAAAGTAGACGCACCCATAAAGTAATGTCTGGTGTATAATGAAATGTGTGCAAACCCGTTACTTTTTATTGTTCAATATTTGATATGACTGTTTAAATAATTCTGCATACCCTCGTGTCGGTGTTGAGCGATTTGGGTCGTCCTTTATACTGAAGACTTAAAGCTGAGAGGTTCCGTTGATATGGACTTGACTCTATATTTGTGCTAGTATTCTTTTTTTATTACATTATTGTACTATCAATGTGCGGTGAAAGTCCTAATTTTGGCACGTGTATTTGCAATGGGAGTTCATGCTAGTGCAATAGCCTTTTGATCTAAGTGAATACAAGACATAGGGATATAGTTTGTGTGTTTGTGCGTGCGTCCGTGTGTGTGTGGAATGCATTTCCTGGGGCTATGGTGAAATCACAGAGGAAAAAACAAAAAACGGGTTTATGAGTAGAGAAAAACCTGTCAGTACAGGATAGGGCTGTTCAAATTTACAGAATGTCTAATAGTTACAGAGTTGCTTCCATATCTGTGCCCAAGTACATTGCAGCCAATGCGTATATCTGCAAGTTTATTCAGCGCATTATGCGAGCCCGTACAGCAATGTGGACAAAAATATATAAACAGATAAATAAAGAAAATGACCATCACCCGGATAATCTAAATGATCTAATTTATTGTGTGCGTCTAGTATAATGAATATTATCAGTAATATGGCTGCAATAAGTGGTCAGACTTCATTGTGTAAAGCATTTTCAGTTCATAGTCACAGCTCTGCAGGCGAAATGCAGCTACGTTTTATCATTACAGTGACAATGTCATTCATGTTTTTTGTGATAACCTAGTAGGTGTCGTTTGGTTTGTTTTCACCCATCCGGCTACAATCCAAGAATCAACGTTAAGGTGTCCACTTTCTCTGGATCAGCATCAGGCAAGAATAACAAATGTATGACACCAAGGGGCCACAATTCGAAAACACCCCTTGATTGACAGAAAAAGCTAGAGAAAACCCAAGCACTGTCATTCTTCACTTTAACACGGAGCGGCGCTGATATGCTGCTTTAGGGCGGTCTGAAAAGGGCGTTTATAAAATCAATGTTATGCCTAGCGCAATTAGATTTAAGACGACACCATCCCCCAAAAATAGCAGTGCTGTATTTTCTTAAGGTAAAACGGCGACATTAGTTTTTTTGTGGTAAATAATTTTGCACGCTTGATTTTTTTTGCAAACTTGGAATTACTTTTGTAATTGGGAAAACGTTTTGCACACTTGCAAAGAATATTTGCTAACTTGGTTGGTTACTTTTGTAGTTGCGCATAATTTTAACTAACTTGATATTTGGAATCATGCGACTCATCAATAACACTGGCCAATGTAAAAGACGCGTAGAGCTTTGACGTCAACTTGTCACTGTGACAAAATGTTATTTTTTTACAGTTTCAACATTGAGGTACGTTTCACAGAGTCTGCAAGCGGAGACCACCATGAGGACTCTGATTGGCAGGCCCTAGCCTTTTCTGACCAATGAACTGAATGCATCGTGAAAGAAGCTCGTTTTCACCTTCTATCCAAAATTAAAACCTGGCTAAGCACAGTCGATTTCTCGTAACCTACCTCGGTTTTGATAAGATAACAAACAGTTTAGATGATTCATCCACATATCTAAATCAATGCACAAAGTTTTACTGGAGTCTACTAGTTAAATGAATCAAATGTAAATATAGCAACTAGCAAGGAATTTACTTGGCTACTACCGTTTTGCCTTTGAGATGGATACTATGTATTTACCATGATTAATACTTTGTATTAGAATATTTTGGTCGTAAACATTCCATTTTAATATGGTTCAAATCATAACACGTATTTTTTGTTTATCGTTTAATGTGTTTGCATTTGTTCAACACATTTGTTAAATCTGCTAGGGCTATCATTACTCTTTGGCTAAATGATAAGACTGCTGGGAAGAGTACAGTTTCAGTAACTTGCCATGTAAATTGCTAATTACTATTATCCCGTTGTAGTAATTATTATTCCTATAAATGTTTATATTGTTTTAAGTCTAAACAGTTTTTGTATTTTCAAATGCATTGTCACGGGGAACGAACTGGATAAAAGGTTTGGTATAGTATCAACAAATGAGGTAGGTGCGGGTTGGAGAACCCGACCACGTCGAGACCTGTTTTCCATCCTATGCAAAGCATCACTATCGAGTTTCTACATTGGTATTCCAGAATCTACTCAGATTGGTAAAAATGTTGAAACGTGACGGACTCAGTTCATTGGTCAGAAAATCTATTCCGTGCCAATGAGCGATCTCATAAGTATCTCCGTATGCAAACGCTTTGAAACGTACAACCGCAGACTCTGATTTACAAAAGTTGACTATTTACAATAATAATTACAATAATACGTTTGCCATATTTTTACAAGTGTGCAAAACGTTTTTCCAATTATAAAATAATCCCAACTTTGCAAATATTTACATCTATAAAAAACTAATGTCGCTGTTTTACCTTCATAGTATGTGTTGTAGAATCTGACACCTCTCAAATTAAGTGTAGAGCAATATTTTTGTGTGTAGCACATTCAGTGAGCCAGTTCGATCAATTTCTGAATAGGCTATACGCTACAAATTACTTCCTTCATTCCAAAATCTGCCCATATATATCAATCAACCAATCAAATTTATTTTATAAAGCCCTTTTTACATCAGCAGTTGTCACAAAGTGCTTTCACAAAACACCCGGCCTTAAACAACAATAGTGATGAACTTCCTATTTAACAGTTTAACAGTTTAGAGACAAGCCTGTGTCTACCTTTGAAGACACTGAGGCCATTTCTTCAGTGTTTTTTACATGCGGAATTAAAGTAAAGTGATAAAAAAAATCGATCCTATAATAAACATTTTGTAGGATTCAAGATCCCCACCTGCGCACAGGATCGCCATTGTAAAGACTTCCTAGGTCTACAGTAAAGTACATTTTGGCAGTGATTTTGGTTTCATCAAACCTTTAGCATAGACATGCGCGCATAAATCGCTTGCCAATGTTGCTCTGTGGAACGACAACTTGTAGCTGCAGGGCAGGAAAAGTTAGTCAGGGAGTCGATAAAAAAAAGATTTGCGTGCGTTCTGGTTAGGCAGGATAGTTTTGGAAGAAATGATAATGTATGATATTGTGTTTCAAATAAATATTTTCTTCTACAGTAATTATTGATTTATCAACAGAAAGTTAATTTTTATTACACAGGAAAATGTCATTTAGATTTTGTGGATTTAATTACTACACCTAAGGGACAGCGCAGACCTTGCCAGGCCCAATGCCTATTGGCAATATACTTTACGGTGGCAAACAATTTTGACGGTAGGCGCATGCGTAGCGTTCACATTTTGCAAATGGGTATGTTAAAGCACTAGGGGTGTGCGATACCACAAAATGTGGGTTCAAGCCCATACCAAGGAATACAGGGCCAGAATCACCTATATCGATACCAATACTTTTCCTTATTAAAAGTGACTAATGTATTTTTTATGTCTTGTGTAAAATCCAGAGCTTCTCGGGAAGCACCTAAGTGAAATTACGGAAACATACAGTTTGATGCTCTTTGACCGTCATTCACTAATTCTAATTCTTCACCATTTTCTGAGACCCACATCAGTACATGAAAGGGACTTTTCCCTCCTTTAATCAACAGGAAAATGACCTACCTCGAAATAACTTCTGCAGTTCAGAGACTATGTGCCAAACATCAAGAAAATGTATATGATGCATTTCAATCAACTGCCCTGCACAGAATATTTCAAAGCTAAATGGAGGGAAGAACTGGGCTCTGATGTAGGCTGAAGGAAACTCCTGGGGTAGCTGGGATTAGGGGGACAGACGGCTGTTGTGGAAGATGGGATGCTGAGGAAAAGGAAGATGAGGAGGAAGAAAGGGAGTGCTGGAGAAGCAAGCTACATTGCGGGACCTCCTCTCCCCTCTGTCAGAACGCACAGCCTCCTGGGAGTCATTAGTTGCTGCCACCTGGTGGAGGAGGGGGCAGGGAGGTGGTGCAGACGGATTGGGAGATATAAAGCAGTGAAAGAGATTTTGTTAGAGATGGAAAGGTATAAAAGGAGCTGGAAAAAGGGAGAGAGACTGGGGTGAAGCCGTGAGGTTGACAGTAAGAGGAGCTGAATAAAGGAGAGTTGGGGGTGAAGCAGTGAGAATGAGTGTAAGAGGAGCTGGGAAAAGGGTCAGACATGGGGTGAAACACTGAGGATATGAGTAAGACAAGGGATGGGAGTTAATAATACATGTACAGGTTGAGGGAGGACTGGTCAGTGTGGGGTGACTGGCTGGGTGGGGATAACCAATAGGAGTTCACCATGCTCCCGATGCCCAGACTGCATCACTTACACCTCGAATGTCTGCTGAATAAAGAGTTGGATGTTTTGGTGCTCTCTGTACTTTTTATTTGGTCTTATTTTCCATTTTCTTGTTTGTTTGAATTTGTAAAAAATAAAAAAAACATACAAAAATAGACTTGAGGCACATTGGAGAGTGCTCACACCCTTCCATTAACCTTGACCACTGTCCCTTAAATATCAGAGAGGCAGAGAGAGGGAGGGATCAATGGGTATTACAAAGGCTGAATACATTCCAGGAGTGGAGAAAGAAAAGATAAAGAACCCTCAACAACAAATGGAGTCCTCTGTCTTTTGCTGCTCTGCGACGACACAATATTGACTGAATATCTCAGCACCATTTTGTTCACTGGAAGGGATTGGAGGTTTGAGTTGTGGGCAAAGAGGACTAAGTGTCGAGGTCGTAACCCACTCAATACTGTATGAGAGTAGAGCACTCTGTCACTGACACACACAGATACCCTCAGAGACAAGGTCGGGAGACATGGAGACTTAAAGAAAGGCGCTTACGCTAACTGACAGATGTGCAAGGGCACATGCAATCACATACGCAGGCACATTCCAGTACAACAGGGACTCTATAGCTTTTCAGAATGCTAAGAAACTGCAAGCGGAGATATAAAAAGCTCATTATAAAGTATCACTAAAGCTGGTTGCTAATTAAAAACAAATCATGTTACAATTGAGGTCTTATTCATTCCCTCACCTCGTCCCGGGGTTTCAATTGCTGGTTCCTAGAGCCTGGTAATGTTTTGGGGCTGTTTGAAACTTAGAGGACACAGAGATGCTAAATTATAAACCGGGGGCTTGAATTCCTGAATGCTGATTTGCTGATAGCCGGGGAATATGAGACACTTCACAGTTGTGCGATTCACGGAGAACTGTATTATTAATCAATAAGGCAGGGGTGTGTGTGAGGGGGTGTGGCATATGGCCAATGGTACAATTCTCAGTGAATCGCACAACTATGAACTGTGACTCTAAATCAAATTGTGATCGTGAGGGAGCCTTAAGTTATATTGGAATTGACAAAATCCCATTTAACATATTATTTGGGGGAAGCAGAGTTGATTCAGAGTTTGGCATTAAAAGTTTATGTGAAACCTCTTTCCAATATTTTTCCAACACACATCCTTATTTAACTCATTAAAATACTCACAGTGGACATTTAATTAATCAGCATTGCTTCTGGCTGTACGGCATAATGTGAGTTCAAGTTGAGTACAATAGTTGTCCAATAAATATTTGAATATGGTTTCATTTTAGAAAAAAATTAGATTCTTTAAACCACCAGTCTTCTATGCAGAACTGATTTTACAGGGATCACATTCATCGGATGTTGATACCAGTGTGTTATGACTTATGTAGTAATTATTGTCTTAAGTTTCATGCTACGACTGAACAGGGGCTGATCATTATTAAAATGTTTTTTTCCCTGACCTCAGCAACCTCAGATTTTCAGTCCTCTCTTTCCAATACAGAGTCAGTAAAGAGTCAAAGCCAAATATTTAGACAGGAACAAAATACTTTTTTACCCCTCCCCCACTATTCCGAAAAAACACCTAATCAAATAGTAACATTGAACCTAAACCTTCACCTGGAAATAGCATTTTCCCTTTTTGGGACTCACAAGATCAAAGTGTTGCTTTGCTTGTATCATACTAGCAGGGGTTGTTAGTCCACACCAGAATAGTTAAACCTTTACATGCACGTAGTTTACGTTTTACTATCCTTGAGGGGATCCTACACATTATTCCTATTACAAAATTCTATCCCAAATGTAACTTTCACCCTAAACCTAACCCGTAAAACAAAAATAGCCTTTTCCCTCAATAGGACAAGCAAGATGTTCCCACAGGGTCAAAATGCCTTTATCTGATTAACTTAGAAGGGATCTTGGTCCCCGCTAGGACAGTAAAACATGTGCACGCACACACATGCACTCTGGCTCTGACACATTAGGAATTATTTATGTGCTGATCGAGGCGTCACTGCTCTTTGTCTGCAGCCCAACAATGTGGCCCTATTCGGCTTTTGGACAGCAGAACGGGCCTTTTCAGAATCTCTCTGTCCTATTGCCCTGACGGCGGGGGATTGCACCTCTCTGCTTCTCGCCCTCTCCCTCCCCCCCTCCTTCCATGGAGTGTTCAAACAGTGGGGTTGCGCCTCTCCCCGGAGGTCCTCCTCACCCGACCGCCAGAAGCTCCCCGGCTGACATTTCAGTCCCTTCGGTGAAACGGAGGGAGGCCGCGGTGTGAATGAGCCGTGACCGCGGGAGAGCACCGACAGGTTAGAGTGACCGCGGACTGTTCCGGAGCTTCAGGCCCGGTGCCAGGCCCCGTGGGAACCCTCAGTGTCTCAGAGGGATATCGAAGACCCCTGGGTGAGACACAGACAGAGAGACAGAGGGGAACAGACCGGAAGAAGAGAATGGCAGAAGGCCCAGGCCACTTCCCTGCGGTACAGCCTCGCTTACCTCTCACTAGCTGTCTGTTAAAATAAATGCCATCCATTCATCCTGTCATCTATTCACCTGTGCCGGACGGTAGAATTTTCTGAAGTATTTGAATCTGTCAGGTTACCCCCCACGTACACTCCTGTTAGGCTGCTGCACATCCCGAAGTATCAGATTCATGGTAATACTGTAATATCTATAGGTAATACTTTAGACTCCATGAAATGATATATTTTATGGGGGGTGAGAATGTCAAAAAAACTGTAAACATCATGTCTACTTTCAATAAAGCGCACAAAAGAGCATACAAAAACAATAACTTAATGGCATCAAAAATCTGGAAATGATATGAATGCATTGGTATGAATGCTAAATGGTTTACCAACAACAGTCACAGCACAAAGGAAATGGCCTGCAGATGGCAGCACACTGCAACAGTAAGTTTGGGTTCAAGGCTTTACCAAACAGCAGGCAGGATTGTACTGAGTAGTAAATGATCAATGGTAGTACAAAGAAAAACAAGATTAACAAACAACTGCATATGTAACTGTGAAAGAACAATCCTAATGGTAACTGGTAATAACAGGCAACAACAATAGACCTAGAGCAGAAACAAGGGGCAGAATTTTTCTGTGCATGTTTTTGGGATGACCCTTAACCGATATCATAGCGACTGCTTGTCCTTCTGGGTTCAGACACAAAACAAAAACGATATAACCGGCAAGAATAAATACAGGAAATGACAGATGGCTGAGCTTTTTGGTTATGCATGTAGAGACACTTTGGACTTTGATTTATTATCATGAAATCAAAATCTCTTATGACAATATAGAACATCAAGCACAGTGATAATCCTGACCAGAAATTGCCACTAAACTGCTAATGTGTTAAAAGTTTTGGGAATCTGTTCTTCTGAGCAATTCAGAAAATCCTCCAAAGTGTTCAGAAATCACCAGTCCCCCATCACAAGCAGGCAAACACTGCAAGATGAACTGTAACAGCAAACTTGCCTGTCTTTGACTGAGGTGAGATTGCATGGCTAATAGTTGATTGGCTGGGACGCAAGCTGGCCGCTCCTAGGTGGTCCTATGACGTCATTTCGGAAATGCAGGAATTCTCTACAGCAATTCTCTCACTCATATTACCCCAATATCTGTGTATTGGTGATCAACAATCCCCTTCCTGATTTCATAGTGGTGTCCAACATTAAGCACACCTCGCCATGGGTGTTGAATGTTCTAGTATATGTAGTGTAGACGTGGGTCAGTCGTTTAGGAAGCTGGTGTCTTGATCTAGTTGATGAAGGCCATCCTTAAAGGGGTAATTTACCAGTTTTCACGTGGCCCTGTTTTTTGCTCTTAATGTGTCTGTAGTTGATCCCCTAAATCAATTTTTTATACCAGCATAGATTGGTTCTCACATTTTGCTGAGTCATGACCGCTGACTAATGCCACAGTAAAATGTGTCTGTTATGAAACACCACTAACCATTTTACATTACATCATAGCGTAAGTCTCGATCATGTCTTTGCACAGATTTTTTTAAATCTGCTGTGTCATGAATTCATAGCATGGTATACAGTACGTGTGTTCACATAATGTATGTGTGCATGTGTACGTACAGTAAACTTGAAAATAATGGATCATAAAATCATGGATGCACAAATATTTACAACTCTAATGTATAGCAGTGACCTAATACAGAAAAAGACGATTCTGATAATATAGCTACTTTAATGGCTCCTAAGCCATACTGCACACAAATAAAGCACGATCTATTGTGTTCCGGACGATAATAAGGCAAAATGCCTTTGAGCAATACTCACTGAAAATAATATTCGGATTAGCATAGTTATTAGGCCTGTACCTATGATCTAAATGTTGGTCGCGAAATAGCTTCGAAAACGCACAGTTCCGTAGTGTGAGAGAGTCGGAAGAAAGGGTTTGAAACCCGACTGTGGGAGGGGCACTGCAGGTGACTGCATTCCCAGTGGAAAAATGAAAGGCATGCGTTTTCTTTGACGTATTTCATGTGTAGCTCAGACTGTCACATAGAGAGCAAGTTGGACCTAATCGCTCCCACAGCTATGCTAGAACACACAGTGACAGGCCATTATTAATGTATTGCTGCCCTACCTGCACGCAGGCACGCACGCGCAAGCACACATTTAGAAACAGAGGCACAGGAACAGTGGCAGTCATTCTGGCAGGCGGCGTTGTAACGCTGTGTTGACAACTTTCTTGTAGTTGATTTAGCATTATGTTGTGTCTTGACAGACAGCGAGAGCCAATGGGTTGTTCACGCGGCTTGATCACTGCCATGCAGTACTTCGGTCCGTTCCTATTTTACACTGAGTGAAGCAGATCACGCCCCTGGAGTCACATTCAACTGTTTAATTGGCTAACACAATTCCTGACATCAGAAGTATGAGAACGTAAATACTCTGAAAGAAGATTGACTCACTGACACAAGAGGCTGCCTTCTTGTTCTCTGTCCAGGCCAAAACTCCAGGATTGAAAAAGGTCAGTACTGGCGTGTGTGTGCGCACATGTTGTTGACTGACCCAGACTAATGTACACAGTGCCCCCTGTAATAAAAGGGACTGACCCTGGGTATGCTCTTTGATGATGCTGTCGGGCCCGCAAGAGAAACCAACTGTAAATGTATTTTTGCCTAAAAGGGCTTTGTGTTGAATTGATTCTATTTATGTGGAAGCTAGGTCAATTGCAGCAACACAAGTTGTGATTCAAACCAAATCTGTCCAATCCAGCAAGGTACAGTTTGATAATGGAAATGGGGGCTATTCAGTTTCACTATATATAGAAATTTCCTGAGTGAAATGTGATGTCAGAACTTGCGGTGCAGGTTAGCCAAATATCTAGTTTTGGTCGATCATCTTTAAAAAGCTGTAAAAATTATAAACCAATGTTTTGAAATTCAAATAAAAATAAAAGGATCATAGTAATTATTTGATCTTAAATCCAGATGGATACAAATGCTCACGGTCCCAACAAAAGCTTTTTCCCTTTGCACATTCTGGTGGGCCCATTCCACACTACTGTGTTGGCCTGCTTCTTGACATTTAAACTGGAGTCATCACATCCAGCCAGGTAGAGCTGATACAGGACCGCATGGTGGATTGAAATGGGTATTACAATGATACAAAGGGGTCTAGATCAGGACTCCCCAGCTCATACTCCTGGAGAACTACCACCCAGTACCTTTTTCATTCCAACCTTTACCGTCTGGTTTGATAAGATTTGTTACAGCAATGGACGGAAGACCTACAGTAGGGTAGCTCTCCAGAAACACGGTTGGAGAGATCTGACCCAGTGAGTAAGAGTTTAAATCTAGACCCAGCTTCAATCTGATAAATCCTCTACCCATTGGAACCCAGGCAGATTATCACCAGGAGCAACAGAAAATGGGATTAAGGAAAGGATGACAGCTGGAACATAAATATTCAGTGACTTCGGACAAGGAGAAATCCTGCCGCAGTATTTTCAGTCGTTTCGGTAAATCCACAAGTTATACAGTTGGAGTTGTGAGATTGCCACGGTGTTCAGCAGATGGTGACAGGCATGGCGACAGGCATGTCACGACACCGTGTAGGTGAGAGGTATAAAATCTAGACTAAGAAGGAGAGAAAAACTCAGGGACCGAAGGACAATGGAATAGATGGGAGATGGTCTCAATGCAGCTCCCTGTGGAACACCCCCTCACACTACGCACTTGTTTATTGATGTACACATCATTCAACCTCTGGTTATGGTTTACAACATCCATCCATCCAGTTACATTGGTGAATTAATTCAAGTGAAGTAGTAGTTAACAGGTGCCTGGTTGGAATGCAGCACTCATTCTTAGTAAAGATAAGTAAAGACCCCCACAGCTAATACCCAGCACTCAGTGAGATATTGTGTCCCCAAATGGTGGGTCAACTGTTTATGTCCAGCCCAGTATCCCATAGAAATTGGCAATGAATCTAAAAAATAATTATCCTTGCAACTACTGCAGGCCTTCTCCAAAATGGCAGACATACAGAGAGAGCAGAGGAATCAAATCTGTAGGTAGATTTCTGAGCCAAAATGGCAGCCTTGAGTGGTAAAATAGTTGGAAATGGCTCCATAGTTTCTCAAATCACAGACCCCCCTGCCCCTGTCTTTGATCTCTGCTCCTAATGAGTGCTCAAAATGGAGCCAGGGATGAGAATGCCAATGCCTTTCATACAGACCGCTGATTCTCGGGGAAGACCTGGGGTGTAAGAGAAACACATTACAAGACGTTAGTGTTCCCAAGGACTGGCTTAGGGAATCAATCGACTAAACCAAGGTCACTTTCATTGTTATGACACACAAACACACACGTACCAGAATGCCCACAAAGGCTTGTCGCGTGCTGTAAACATAACAGTGCCATTAAATCTCTTTGTAGCAAAACACAGCTCCATGACCACCACAGGGAGAATATGTTGGCTGGATTTGCAGTAGTTGGATTAAGAGCTAAACCACCTGGGAAATTGTCAGGGGTAATAATGTGTGTCAATGCTAGTGTGCAGTACGTTGAGTTAAACCTAGTGAAGCAAAATGTCACTGTGTGAATATACACGGTCGATTGTGATCAAATTAAAAATAATTATCTCCACTGCGTTCTGATCCTCCGTGGAATGTGTGTGTTTACTGACCTTAACCAGGTGACAAAAACACATTTTACTTGTGTAAAAATGACCGTATCAACATGTGATGCCTTAAAAGCAAATAAGAAACTCATGTGTATTCCATAAGGGATACAGTACTAAGACCCAGAGACAAGTAAGGCACTGCGCATAAAACCCCAATGACCCACTATCTAAAATTAAAGGGACCACCAATATTGTGGACCAGTCATACAGTCACATTTGGCATGTCATCTTAGGTGACTAATGCACAAACAGATACATAAAAACCTACAGAGCTCAACTTCTCTTTAAAAATAGCTCATATCGATGATGTAAAAGTTAGCAGAAGATCCATCTTCTTCACGCGTGACTCATTGAAAGTCCTTAATGACACTCCATCGCAAACCCGCTCAAAGGCTGCAAAAGCAGCAGGACATGAAAGAGCGTCTTGACTGACAGACAGGCTCCGCGTTGCATGTTAAACCCATTCCTCTGTATTCAAAAAAGCCTTCACGCATCGTATCATCAACAAAATGTCAGGACCTCGGTATGAGTGGAGGAAACAAGGGGATGTGCCCCCTTTTAGACACGACTTTTAACACTATCTGTTTTCATGGTCTTTAAACCGCTCAGGCTGCGAATGTGTGTGTGCGTGTGTGTGTGTGTGTGTGTGTTTCTTTATGTTTAGAAATGTCGATGGATGGGTGTTGGTGTGTGTGTTCTGCCTGCGCGTCTCCAGGGCCTGCTTAGGCATCATTAGAAAAAGGAGGTGTGTGTGTGTGTATGTTTGCGTGTGTGTGGACGCTCGCTAATGATGACTAGGCTGTCTTTTTCTTACACGTCTCAGAGCTTGGCTCCTGTAGTTCTTCACACAGCCGTCTGTCCATCAGTAACGATGTTCCCTCATCAGATGTTCTCAACACTTATTGAATGTTTGGTATTTTAATCAGTCAGGGCTTAGAGACAAATGACTCGAGGAACATCATCATGTGGAGTGCTTTTATATGAGGACAAGATGGAAGATATAGAAAGCTATCGGATGACGGTACTATAAACCGTCGTTGCGTTTGTGCGTTAAAGGGAGTGTGGGATCCGGACTGGGATTGTGTGTGTGTGCGCGTGTGTTGTGTCTGATTATTCACTTTGCTAGCTATGGTTGGGTTATAACATGGGTTAATTGATGAGACACGTCTCTAACCGTGTGCCCAACTGAATCACTCAAACAGATCTATAGCTGCACATACATGTGACCTTGATGACATCACCATGTGGTCTATGTAAATGTTGTCGGATGACCTTGAGGTTTAGCTTGTGTTTCTTGTTTTTTTTCATGCCTGCCTACCATCTCTCTACCCAACTCTCTGAGCCACAAGCTTAATTGTGTTCACCTTTGTCCCTAGTGCTGGTGTTGAAGTCCTCCCTGTGGACCTGCACGAACGTTGAATGACGCTTTGGATCTTGTGCTACCTCCCTGGATTCGCCATGGATAAACTACAGCTGTGTGTGTATAAGTGATTCTCGTATCCAGCTGCCTCTTCAAAGACCTGAGAATCTGGCTGAGATCTTAGCAGTTTCTTTCTCCCTCCGTTCGTCTGCTCAGTCTGACATCTCTTTCTTTCTTCCCTTTCCAGATTGGAATAGTAAGCTTATACACACTTTGGTTTTGAGTGCTGTGTTTTAGCCACCACAATGCTTGGCAGAGACATGAACCCAGACAAGTACTGGATGCATGTATGTGGTGGCATTGGAGCCCAGGCCCTTTGTTCCTGCTCTGTACTGAAACTTACAATCGCTGGTTAGATTGACTAAAAGTCACTATTTTAGCTGAATAACAGATTTTCCCAATCGCTAAACCACTAAAAGTTGTTCTTTGAACAATATACACCTTTTTTTGCAGGTGTAATTACACCAACCCATTTGCAATAATCTCTACGAACAAGTGTATTTGTATGAACAGTCACCATGTTTTCATGCAGAAAACAGCCATTCACTGAACCAGCCATTGCAATTGTAACAGTATCAACAAACAGTTGTTGAGGTGTAAAGTTTAACAAGCATAATTAGTCAACATGAAATCTAGATTGTGGCATGAATAGAAATGAGAGAGAGAGAGAGACAGAGAGGGAAAGCCTGTCGATCCCTTTTCCACAAAATAAACATACCAATCAAAATCTGGACTAAAATATTTAATAGCATAATCTCACCAATAGCGCTGTATGGAAGTGTAGTGTGGGATCCACTCTGTCAGAATGACCACACTAGATGGGACAAGAATCCAATAGAGGTCCTGCATGCTGAATTCTGCATTATTATACTGAACATACAAAGGTGAAAAACCATCAATGCATGCAGGGCAGAATTAGGTCACTATCCTTTAATAATAAATATTGAGAAAAGAACACAAACCTTTTGGATACATCTTACATCAAGTCCCTAAGATACACTGCAATTTGAAGACCTGAACCCCAAGAAGAGTCAGCTGGTCGTGAGATTTACTAACCAACTAAGACCTAACATCGTCCCACTCAGATCAACACTGCTTTACATTCACAAATCAGAGTAAACCAAATTGTTAAACAAACCAAAAAGGCACATTTGAACTTTAGAACAATCAAACCAAAACACAAAACGAACTAAGCTGCTATTGGGCCCTAAGCAGAGACTATGAATTGGCTGAATATCTTTTAACTGTCAAAGACATGAAGCAGAGACAGATCCTGACCAAGTACAGGCTCAGCGACCGCAGCCTAGCCAGTGAAAATGGCTGACACAAAAACGAGGCCACTATACGACAGGTGAGGTAGAGACGCACTTTCTAATATACAGCCAACATTACACGAAAACCTAACAACATTTCTTTAATCAATTTGAAACACTAGTGCCATCATCACCACGCTGTGCGATGAGGAAGAGACGCTGGTGCTCGTGGGGGAGGTACGACCTAGCAGGACGCTTCCTCGGAGTGTGCCCCAAAAAAAGGGATCACCTGTGATCTGCTTTGAACTGTGACCTTTTATTTATTATTTGTGTATTTTTGCTTTGATTGCTATTGTTCACACTGATGGTTCTGTTGTCGCTACGTCTTTCAGATCATAACGGTCATTTCTGTTCTTGGTGTTGCAGATGTCGATTGTTGTGTCCCCCTAGCTTTAGCAATAGGATAGTCATGGCGGTTATTTGTATATTTGCACTGGTTGTTGCTCACTTTGTGCATTTTGTTATTGCTGAATATTTCTGACAATGCTGCTTATTGCTGTTCTTCATCTATTTTTGAATGGTGTTGTAACTGTGTAGTCTCCTGTTGTTACAGTACCTCTACCGCAGGACAGTGCAGAAACATTACATGAACATGAGAATCGTATTCATATTGTATAAAATGCCAACCCCAGAAGGCTGGGGTTTGGTCAATATTGGCTTTGGTCAATGAGTTTCGAAGAAGTGTGTTCATAGTTTGTAGAAAATGTAGTACACGTTCAGTAAGTGTGTGTGTAGCTGTTGTGGAAAAACTGAGTGGCTGTCGAGTACTGATACAACAACACACAACTGCAGATGCCCAACCACATCTATGCACCTGGTCTCTCCTACTTCCTGTCAGTCCCGTTTAGCAGAAGAGAGAAACCACATAATGGATGTCATTGCTGCAAGCAGTGTTGAGCTAGTCACTTTCATCAGGGGTTCTGTTCCTGTTGTGACCTGCTGTAGAATATTAACACCTGAATCAGAACCCTTTCTCTGGCTGTTCTGGGATCAGCTCATATATGCCCTTCCCCCGTCCCCTGGATGCCTGGGGCGATAACAGATTAGAGCCTAATGTGGACTGATCCCGTTCCTCAAAGGCCCAGCCCTGATGGAAACCCACAGACCACTGCAGTAGCACGAAGTGTACGTGTGTGCGTGAGGAGAGAATGAACGTGTGTGTGTGTGTGTGTGTGTGTGTGTGTGTGTGTGTGTGTGT
>JACXGJ010005011.1:5123-41913 GCA_016801105.1 Esox niger
GTTCTGTCCTCTGCCCGTCCACTAACTTTCTGTCCTCTGCCCGTCCACTAACGTTTTGTCCTCTGCCCGTCCACTAACGTTCTGTATGTCATCGTAGAGGTTTTGTTTGGAACCTCAGGATGGGTATCCTTTAGTTAATGAGCATCCTAATAAAATTCTAAATCATACAACCTTACAAACCCAATTCCAAAAAAGTGGGACGCTCTTTAAAATGGAAATAAAAACCCAATGCAAATAATTAAAACCCCATATTCAATAAAAATAGTATTAAGACAACATATTAAATGTTGATACTGAGAAATCATATTATTCCTTCAAAGAAATATGCCAGGAACACATTTATGCTGCCATCCAGACAACGTCTTTTTCAGGGAAGGCCTTAATTATTTCAGCAAGACAAAGCCAAAGCGCATTCTGCACGTATAACAACAGCATGGCTATAAGAGCCCAGGTGCTAAACCGGCCTGCCTGCAGTCCAGACCTGTCATCCACTGAAAACATTCAGCGCATTATGAAACGAACAATAAGACATGACAGAGGAGATCACAAAATGTTGAGCAAATGAAATCCAATACCTAGAAAATGGGAATACATTTCACTGTGAAAACTACAGCAACTGGTCTCCTCAGTTCCCAAACACTTACTGAGTATTGTTAAAAGAAGAGGTGATGCAACTCAGAGGTAAACATGCTTATGTCCCAATTTTTGGAAACGTGTTGCTGGGATCAAATTCGAAATGGGCATGTAATTAAAAAAAAAACAATAAAATGTCTCATCTTCAACATTTGGTATGTTGTCTTTGTACTATTTTGAAATAAAAATATGGTTAAACGATTTGGACACCATCGCACTCGGTTTTCATTAGCATTTTACACACCTCCCAACTTCTTTGGAAATGGGATTATATATATGGTTGTGTTTTTTCATGAATTTGACGAATGTCATTTCAGGCTTTAGCTTAGCCTATAAAAGAACGCAAGGTAGCAGTGCAGTCAGTGCACAACTATAACGAGAACGTTCTCATAAGTTTAAACATTTACTTAGCTAACCACCCAATGAAACCAAATCACTTACAAGAAACCAATACTACAATAGTATTGATGGTACTGGAAACACTCCCATGTGTATTGCCATGCATCCTGGGATATATAGTATACCACCGAGCAATACACATTTAGACAATGAGATGATTTGCAGTTTTTTGGGTACTTTTGAATGATGTTGTTGTTTAATCTAGGGTTTAAACTAGGTGGGCAAAAACACTGGCAAATGGCCCTTTCACAAACCTGCTATAGTGTTTCAACAGTCAGCCAGAATAAAAAAAGGATTTCTGAAACAAGTACCATGAATAAAATGCATTTTTATACAGCAAAACATTGAGGGGAAAGAGAGAGGGCATTTGGGGAAAATCTAGACATTACCCACAAGCTCACAAATTAACCCTTGTGCTATGATGGTATAAAGAGAAACAGATTTAGTGCTTCAGCCTTGTCTTATAGGCAGCCATCTGTCTTGTACAAGTGTGTGTGTGTGTGTGTGTGTGTGTGTGTGTGTGTGTGTGTGTGCATTTGCGTGCGCGTGTGTTGACAAATGGGGGAGGGGCACAGAAAGGTCTAAAAGAGGAGGGGAGATGGACAGGGGATAAATTAAAGTGAGTGGGTCGGGAGGAGGGTGGAAAGTGCAACAAGGAGAGGGGCGGGGGGTGAAATCGTTGAAATGGGAGAGTGTATGGTGTGAATGAGCTCATTCATCAATAATGACTAGCCTGTGTGCATACAGTCCTGCTTTTCAACATCCTTTATTTTCACGTGTTTTGTGATTCCACACTGTTTTACAGTCTAGAGGCAATAACAGCAAGCGAGAGGGAAAGACCCGGAGAGAGAAAAAGAGAGTGACAAAAAGACAAAAGTGAAAGATCAAGCATACAGATTCATCACTGTGGGTTATCTGGTTGCGCAGAGATATTTGTCTAGAGGCCTTGGCCTGTATTCGCACAGTGAAGAGTCCACGCCCCCTCCCCACTTAATTCTTCATGATTGAAAGGCAAGACTGATCCTAGGACAGCACTTCAGCACTCTGAGACACTATGTAGAAAAACACAACAAAAATAACACACAAAATAATCTTGTTCACCGCAGCAAGAACAATGGAAATGAAACGTTAGTGGAACGTAGGGCCGGACATCGGCTCCAGAACAGATACCCACACCTCTCTCGTCACAAACAGCAGTCACCTCAACCGTCCACCTCGTCGTTACGTAACCTTGACACCCTGGCCTTGGAGCGTGATTGGTTGCTGCTCCCAGGCCCGTGAGCTCATTAGCAGCCTGACGAATCACAAACACGCACGCGTGTACATGTATTCAAGCTCGCCCAAACACACTGACGCAAAGTTCAATATCTGATCAATCTCAGTACCATGAACACGACAAATCATCAAGGAGCTGAAGGCCAAAGCAGACGTCACTCATAGTATGCAACCTAGCTAAGGTCCAAAATGGCACCCTATTTCCTAGTAGTGCACTACACCAGCCTACAGGGCTCCTGTTGGAAGTACAATAGGGCATAGGGTGCTGTTTGGGAGCACACAGTGTATAGGAAGGCTGCAGGCATCTAAATCTATAATCTGCAGTGAGCTATGAAAAGCTATAAATACTCCCTCCATGTGAATTTGTACCAGCTAGCTTCATCTCTGTGGTCATAACCTGGGTTCGGCATTTTGGGATACTTTCAAATACTATGAAATGCCTTGACAAAGCACTTCTGGCTAAATGTATTAAAGCAATACAATAAGGCAAAAATGGCAAACCCTGTACAGGCTGTCCACAACAAGGATTAAAATACTAAATGAACCCGTGTCTGCTGTGACAAACCATAGAGAATGCATGCTAGTGCTACTGCTGCTAGAGGTGATGCAGCCTTCTCTGCCCTCTGCTGGTGAGAGTTCTGATGTGCGCCCCCTCCTTTCATGTTTGGATATCCATGCGCTAAAAATTTTATGGAGGAGTCCAGTGGGAGAAAGGAGTGGCAACTTTATCTCTGTCTCACACTCACGCACGCACGCACGCACGCACGCACACACACACACACACTCCTGCTAACATTATCTCCGCATTCGAAAAAAACGCTGTTCTGTTTCCTCTTAGAAATCTATATTACTGTAAACCTACAATCATGAGTTCAAGTGAACACAGCCGGATTCATCTGAAATTAATTAGTTATAAAAATCTACGGGCCTACATAATTATTTAGATGACCATGGCTGAACAGAAAGTGTGCCTTTAATGAGGTCCAGTCTGTATCAAGAGATATGCAGCTGCATTGCACTTATGGTTTTCAGATATTTTGGAGATTTTCAGTGTCTATATGACGTCTTTTCATAATTCTTTAATGCCTCCTTTTTAGGCTTCATTGTTTTAGTGTGCGTGTGTGGGATCTAAGATGAAAGTGGTGGAAAAACCCATGTAACCGATTAAAGTGCGTATGTAAAATTAAAAAAAGTTTTAGATATGGCAAACTCAGCTCTTTAGCTTTTTCACTTCACTTCCTGTTCCATTCTCTACAGAGAGTGAGAGAGGTTAAGAAATATGAAAGCATGTTAGGCCGAATGTGTGCGGAAGAAGGAAGCTGAGAATTGTCACTCAGAGACAGATGCTATGTGGAGGGAGATTTACACCTCAAAGAATCAGAATGAACAAATGAAAATGAGTACAATGGAGTGAAAACAAGAGTTGGTAACCAAAAAAAAACATAAATCTAAATAATAGCAAAACGACAGGAAGTGAGGAAAAGAAAACTGAATTTTGCTTCAGACAACAGAGATGAGAAAACGCTGTGTGGGCACTCTTCTTATCCTTGCCTTTCTACAAACAGGTGGGTTAGCTTACTTGTCATGGAGGACAGATTTCTTTGAAAAGGAAATACTGTTCATGGAACAGAATATCTTCAGCCCTACAGAAAAGT
Source organism: Esox niger (assembly GCA_016801105.1). Classification (NCBI taxonomy): domain Eukaryota; kingdom Metazoa; phylum Chordata; class Actinopteri; order Esociformes; family Esocidae; genus Esox; species Esox niger. The sequence goes on from JACXGJ010005011.1 coordinate 9,086, forward strand.
ATGGTCTTACATTTTGTTTGAGGAAAAAATATTTATTTCCATATTGATCCTCAAGAAGCCAAGTGTGAATGGAATTAGTCATGTTATACAGTACTACACCCTAGTTTAACAGTTCATGGCAGGGTAACACATACTGAGAATAACTGACAGAAGTGACAGGTTAATGCAAAATATATTGATATGTGTGCTTCTGTGTAGAGATGGATAGGTTACTTAACAAATATAAAGACAAAATGTTAAAGACCTGTCTGAAACTGTAATGATTGATGTTATATTAAGATAACCCAAAACCCATGAAATATTACGTTATTTTATATATTGTGAATAAGGGATTGCCACTTACATCTCAGTTAGGTGTAGGACTGGTTGTGGACTAGGATATTTCTAAATGATTCTTGTCTTTGCTTTTTAGCCATTTTGATGTAGACATGCTGATGTTTTCTGAATCATTGTCTTGCTGCATGAGCCAGGTGCACTTGAGTGTTCCCCTGTACTTGGCTGTGCTAGAATGTTGAGGGGGCAATAATGTGGAATGCAGCAATGTTTTTTTCCAGACAATACATGTGCTTCCAGGTATGTTTTGGCAAATGTGAGTTGACTAATAGGGTCAATGACAACAATTACATAAGCAAGTCTACAAAAGAATGTCAGAAAAGCAAACAATGTTACAATTTGGAATTGCATACTCCATTTTCAGATCCAAACCTAAGATGTTGTTGCAAACCCTTTAAAGAGCAGTCAAGCTTAATAACCCAGCAATTCGTTAATAAATTAAGTAGGTTTGAGCATTTTCTATTCTTTGTTAACGTATCTTCCCTTTATTTTAAAAACAATTTTCATTATCTGACAAGATGCAAAATAATCAAAATACACAATACAAATAGTACATCCAAATGTCATAAAAAATATAAATAATAAATGAATATTAACGACCTGCTATGAATGAATGTTGCATTATCCTTTATGCAATGGATGTGTTTCAAACACATCAGTTCCTGTTAAAGTAGATTGTGACACAATTGGACATTAATATCTTCATTTTAATAATTAAAGTCTCTGATTTCCTGTCAATGCTGTTTGACATTTGGGTTGGAAAAACTGATCTGATATTTTTGGTTTACTTGAAAATATCCCAAAACTAAGAACTTATTTGCCTACTCTTTTTATGGGTTTCTTGTCATGGAAGCCGGTGTAAGCCTACTTCCTTTAATCAATGCAAACAAATGCAGCAAACATTGAGTGGAAAAGCGAGAAAAGGAATATTTGACAGAAGAAAAGGCTATTTTTATACAAAGAAAATAATCTATATATTATATAGGCTGCCTTTTTATAGACCTATCTTTGAAATTTTTTGTGAGATGTTTAACTCAATAATTCAGCTGTGGATGTCATTGAAGAGCATGTTTTATCATGATGTGTCTCTTGGTTCTTTTAAATTTGTTTAATTCTCAGCAGCTGTTCAATGGGTTACAAAAAGATTGATCGCTAATCAGTTGAGGCAGAGATTTTTATTAAGAACATGATATAAGAATTGTTGCATTTCACTGTAGCTATGTCCAGCAGATGACTGTTTAAAACAAAAGCATATATAAAGTACAGATTGTAAGTAACTTGTAATTAAATTCAAAATGTTATATTGGAATTAAGTTACTTCAATCATTATAGCAAGTTATTTATCTAAACACATCACTTTATAAAATCAGACGCCTATTCGGAGAGCACCTCAAGTATTGCTATGTGAACAATGGGCCTAGCCTTCTCAAATTCAACCTGTATTGCATTACATATGACACATTTTGTTACACTGAAGCATATGCAACAAGTAATCAAAACTACAATTAGTGTGGCATAAATTAAAGAGGGTAGTAGTGTGATTCATGTCAGTGTAGACATCAATGAAAGGTCAAATTATACCAGTGGCCTGTTGCCTGCAGACTACAACTAAGCGTTTTGCCCCCAAAATACCAAATGTAGGTGTTCCACCCTGCAACAGCACTTGCACAACATTGACACATGCCAACATAAACACAGGTACACATAGTGCTAAACACAATCATGAACGTGTCCAGAAGTAAAATGAGTCCAGTCAGAAATATTCAAAATTTTCTTAGATTGCTAAACTTTTTTAAGTCAATATAGACATAGACAATTCTCGTTTAATCAGGCTAAACTAGAAACCACTAATCTGTGTATGCAGACTGCTTATGCACACCAATGATAATCAGTGTTGATCTTTTCAATTTGTCTTTGAAAGTCAAGCAAATTTTTTTGTACATTAATATGTCAAATTGATCAGGAATACAATGTAGACATTGATAAAACTGTAAATTACTATTGTAGCTAGAAAAGGCTTTTTTTATGGAATGTTTATATAGGTGTACAGAGGCCCCTTTTCAGCAATCATCAGTCCTGTGTTGCAAACAAGTTTGGTTTGCTAATTCAAATTAATCATTTGAAAGACCAATTGAACATTAGAAAACCCAGTTGCAACTGTGCTGATAAAAGAAGCAATATAACTGGCCTTTTTTAGGATAGTTCAGTACCAGGAGCATCAGCAATTGTAGGTTCGATTAAATGGCTCAAAATGTCCAGAAAGAAATACATTTCTTCTAAACGTCATCATTATATTCTTGTTCTGAGAAATGAGGGCAACTCCATGTCAGAAAAATACCTACAAACTGAAGATCTCATACAACGCTGTGTACTACTCCTTTCACAGAACAGCACAAACTGTCTCTAACTAGAATCGAAAGAGGAGTGGGAGGCCCTGATACACAGCTTAACAAGAGGACAATGTCTAGTTTGAGAAAGACACCTCACTGGTCCTCAACTTGCAGCTCTGGATGCTGGCCTTCTTGGCAGTGTTGCCATGAAAAAGAAGATTGGAAAGAAGTGTTATGGATAAACTAATCAAACTTTGAGGTGTTTGGTTCACAAAGGAGAACATTTTTGAGTCACAGACCAAATGTAAAGATATTAGACGAGTGCTTGACACCTTCTATCAAGCATGGTGGAGGCAATGTGATGTTCTGGGGGTGCTTTGGTGGTGGTAAAGTGGAAGATTTGTACAGGGTAAAAGGGGTCTTGAAGAAGGAAGGCTATTACACCATTTTGCGATGCAATACCATACTCTGTGAACTGTGCTTAATTAGAGCCAATTTCCACCTATAACAAGACAATGACCAATAGCACAGGTCCAAACTATACAATAACTACATAGGGAAGAAGCAGACAGCTGGTTTTCTATCATTCTAATTATAGAAGTCTATAATGGCGTGGCCAGCAAGGTCACCAGATTTTAACCCTATTGAGCTATCGTAGAAGCAGCAGCATGACCGTATGGTACGAAGGGCCCATCAAGCCAATCCTACTTGTGGGAGATGCTTCAGGAAACATGGGGTGAAATATTTTCAGATTACCTCTACAAACTGACAACTAGAATGGCAATGGTCTGCAAGGCTGATTCTTTGATGAAAGCAAAATGTGGACATCATTATTATTTCAATAAAAAAATACCCTAATTTTGATATTTTTCCTATTAAAAGTGATTTAATTTATGTTTGAATGTAAAAGAAGGACATTTCTCAGTGACCCCAAACTTTTGAACGGTAGTGTCTTTCGTCCAATTACAACGTATTTGCTATACAAACATCTGAATGTATTTGTTTTCATATTTCAGTTGTGCATGATTATACTAAAAGGTTGTTTCAGTTCAATGTCACTATAGGTTAACTGTTCGTTTTGATAGTGCTCACACAACAATGACTAAAAAATATTTGACTTTCTTTGTCATACAGGCATTGTTAACTGTAGGATCTCTGTCTCTCATGTCCGAGATGGAGAGCGTCTGTCTATCACCTGTCGCATTAAGGAGAAGAACAACAGTGTTACCCAGATCAACTGGGAGATGATCAATAATTTGAATCACACCACAACCAGAGTGAATCTGGGTACCTTCCATCCTGAATACGGTACTAATATGTTTATTTTATTGTATATCACTTTTTATATAGACAGTATAGAAATCAGATTTGGGAATACATGCAAATGGTAGAAAAGGGCAATTTTGGTGATTGAATCTGGCAAGACTCATACAATGTTATAAGTTGATACATCCCGGGAGATCTTACACTCAACCAAGGCACTAAATACGATACTAAATAATAAACAACAACAACAATGAAAATTATAGCAGCAATGACTATAAAAATGTGTTTCTTGTGATTTAAAATGATTTAGGTATCTACTTGGCCAGAGAGTACAACAATACCGTGAAGATCCAGGGCGATGTCTCTGACCACAGTTCCACCATGCATGTAACAGGTGGCGCTATTCATGAGGACACCCAGTTCTGCTGTATATTTCATACCTTTCCAGCAGGGAGGCTGGAAGCCTGTGCAGACAGAGGAGCGTGGGGTAAGTGGAGCCAGTGTTACATGAACCACCTTTTGTTTTCTCGGAAAGTGTACTTAAATATAATTAGGTGACCAATAATATGCTAAAAGTGCAGTTTTCAAGATGTAATTGAAAGACCTCAAATATGAGGTGAAGGGAGTTCATTTAGCTCTTAATTACGAACTTCCCTCACCTGTTGAACACAGCCAAGTACAGGGGAACACTGGTGAAATTCTTTGATGATCTTTTCATGTAAGGGAGGACAAGCTAGGTAATTGAAACTGTTGTGTTACTAAAAATACTTTCTTCCTGCAGAACACAACATCCTGAACTATTATTGAATGTTTTTGTTAGAAAGATCACTTTATTTCCTGCAACTAAATGATGCAAATAAACAACTGAATTTACCCCACTCCTACCAGGATTGACGAGAGCTTGTCAATCTGTTTCTCTTTGAATAACACATTCATGTAGTTCCCTTCGGAACAATCTAATATCAAACAATCTAATATAAAAATTTTCTGAAATAGTGGTGGGTCATATTCACTGCCGTAGCGTGGTGATGCAAGGCCAGGGTGCAAGCTGTCCTTACTGCCACCCTGAACAAAAATTAAGATGATGTGGTATTTACGCATGTACAGCCAAGTGTGGTGTAGATTAACCTCACAGCCGACATCTGACTGTGATAACCACAGAACAAAATTAAATAAAACTACTATACGTATTATAGAGGCCAGCCATCCACCATGGGACCCCCACCTACCACGGGCCCTGGTGTGTAGCTACCGGACGTGCACTTTGTTCTGACTAAAAAGGAGAGGGCCCATCCGGCTTGTTATCAGCGCACAGTTCACTGTGGCATGGGTGACTTGAACAATATATACAGGATTTGGAGCAACATATGCTGCCATCCTGTCTTTTTCAGTAAGACAATGCCAAACAACATTCTGCATATATTAGAACAGCATGGCTCCAAAATAAAAACGTCTGGGTGCTGAACTGGCCTGCTTGCATTCCAGACCCATCATCCATAGATAACATTTGGCACATTATGAAACTAAAAATACAACAAAGGAGACCTTGAACTGTTGAGCAGATGAAATCCTATATCAAGAAGTGGGAATGCATTTCACTTTCTAAGCTACAGAAATGTGTCTCCTCAGCTCAGTGGTCCAAGCTGTTGCCACCAGTGCTTCAATCATAAATAAAATGTTCATTTTTGTCCAGAATCCTTTGCAGTTAATGATGGCTTGATCTCTGGAACACCTAACCCACAGGTTTTCCTCCTTTGTGATGCTTTGCCTGGCCATGAATGCGGCTGTGCTCAGCTGTTGTTTGTTCTTGGGTCTTTCTGCCTGGAATCAACTCAGGACCTTTAACCTGTTGAATTGATACAGACATAACGAAGGAGCCCACACCTGTCCATGAAACAGCTTTTGAGTCAATTGTCTAATTACTTTTGGTCTGTAACCCTTTCCAATAAGGGTACATGAACTACCATTAATTAATTCAGTAGTTAACATGAACGAATGATGAACAATGACACGAACAAACGATTAATAATGATAACCCCTACTTTATTAATGATTTACAAATGCATTAACTGACAGAGTGCAGTGTCATCTGTTCATGTTGAGACAACATTAACTCATGTCGTTAGTTAGTGATTATTAATGTATGCCTATTCATCACTTTACTTAAGGGGCCACAAAATAATTAACTAATGGTGAAGTATCAGATATTAAGGTTGTATAGCTACCAATGGGTCATTAGTGATTGTTAAGGTAGGATATGTCATCACTTTACTTTAGGGGACACAAAATAATTACCTAAGTGAGATATTCTCTATTAATGCTTTATTCCAGCTCAATGGTTACTCAGTGAGCCAAAAGAGTATGAACTAATGGTAGGTGTTAGAATATCAATGATAGCACAAAATCCTCCCTTAAAGAAAGACAGGATTAACTAAGGTAGGCTGTAAAGACAATTTGTAAAACAACCACTCTGGAAACATGGACATCATGAGGGAAGAGATTAGTAATTCATTTTCAGTAGAAGTGTTAACAGGCAAGTCTTACACTTACGTGTAAAACAGCTTCAAGTTCAGCTAGTGTAGCAAAATTGGTAAAAGGATTAGACAATTGCAAATTACCTTAACACAAATATACTATGGCTGAGTGCAGCTAACAGCAACCAGCTCATTGCTAAACAATTGCAAAGTTCCTAGCAAGCAAGCAACTTTATTTATATAGCATACATAGAAGCAATTCAATGTGCTTTACAATGGAAATAAAAATACAAAATGCATTGGAATTAAAACAGCGTTTGAGTCATCTGTCTAATTACTTTTGGTCGGTAACACTTTCCAACCAAAAGTAATTGGACCATATAATATAAAGATAAAATGTTCATACAGTACTGTAACCATTTAATATTTATATTGCACTTCTATATTGCACTTTTACATTTAACATGGCTTTTGTGCCTAGTTCATGGTAATAACATACTATGCTTCCCAAACCTCACACTTCAACAGGCAAGTATCAACATGTCCAGTGTACTTCTGTAAAAAAGGATAAATTATGAGACCTGCAAAACAGGATAAATTATGAGAAAGTAAACATGGCGTTTCCTTCAAGAGTTACCAGAACGCGCAGGTGTTTTGATCGTATTCATTCCTAACGTAACACGGCCATGTCTCTCTGCCCCCTACTGGCCAACCAGAGCGTTAAAGTGTATTTTAATATATGTAATGAATCCTCATTTCAAACAATACATTACATTAAGTGCGACCATAAACTTTGTGTATTTGAAGCCGCAAGTAGCCAGCCTACCTTAGTAATAATGTTGCCGCACTGCATATAAAAAAAAATGATTATCTTATAATGTATAGTACGTAGCCTATTCATGCTAACAACTAACTACACGAATGAATATCCTGCATCAACATTAAACAATTACAGTACAAACTGTGTGTTCCCGCAAAAAACGACATGAGTTTATGTCCTGTGTCAACATGAATAAATGACACTACACACTGTTAGGTAATGCACTTGTAAATCATTAATAATTTGAGGATTATCATTATTAACTGCTTGCTCATGTCATTGTTCATCATTAGTTCATGTTCATCATTCGTTCATGTTACACTTTATTCGTTAATAGTAGTTCATGTACTCTTATTGGAAAGTATTACCCTTTGGGTCCCTTGAAAAAGTGGGGGCTACATATTGAAGAGCTGTAATTCCTAAACCCTTCCTCCTATTTGGATGTAAACACCTCAAATTAAAGCTGAGAGACTCCAACTTAGGCCCATAAAGTATTTAACTGTAACATGAATATAATTTGGTAACTTGAATATAAACTCTAACTTGAATATAAACAGCCAAATAGCAAAACTATCCAGTTATTTCCAGACCTAACTGTATTTGGTTTCTCCTTTGCATGGTAAAGTATTAACTGGTAATGTGTAGGAAGCGACGTATTGCGATCACAGACAATGGTTTTCAGAAGGCCATGCAGTGATATCCATGACATAATCTTGTCTGCTTTTAATGCAGCAAGGGCTCAAAAATCACAGCCATCCAATATTGGTTTTCAGCCTTGTCCCTTGCATACAGAGATTTCTCTGGATTCTCTGAATCCTTTAACGATATAATGTGCCGTAAATGATCACATTACCAAACTTAGCAATTTTATGTTGTGATACGTTATTCTTGAATTGTGGTACTATTTTCCTGCACAGTTCGGACAGACCCATCCTCTCTGGAATGATCTTTTAATACCCATGTTACTGACCCATTGGCAATTGACCAAATTAATTATGTGATATTCCACCAGGTTTAGTTATTAGCATTACACAAAGATTTCAGTATTTGTTGCCCCGTCCCAGCTTTTTGTCAATGTGTTGCTGGCATCAAATTCAAAGTGGGCATATGTTTTACAAACAAACAATAAATGAAATTGAAATTACAGCACGTTATATACTTAGGGTACCTCTTTTAGGGTACCAATGTATGTGGAAATATTATAATGATATGCAATAAAGTAGCCATGTGTAATATGGTCACAGTTATGTTGCATGCAGTGATTAGCTAAAGTCACTAACTCACAGACATCAGCAGACACTGGGATTCTTCACGAGTAATGCTCTGCCAGGCATGTACTTCTTTTGCCTACTGTCGTGTCTTCAGCATGTAAAGGAAGGCTCAGTTGAACTTGGCCAGTCAAAAAAAAAACACATGCTTTGCAATGTGTTTGGGGACCATAGAATTTAGAGGCATTTGGTTGTATCTGAGCAGATAAGATGTTTCTGTGCATACAGTTCACCCTGACGCTGCCATCGTCAGTCACATCATATAGATAAGTAAAACCAGTTCTGTGGCATCTATATGCTCAAGCCACTATACTACCTCTTCGTAGATGAGGTGGTATGTTTTGGAAAATGCACAGTTCCTTTCTTCACATTTTCCTCATTCCATCACTCCAATACATATTCATATAAAATTCTCATCTATGTATAAAGGTTTTTCCAGATCGCTACAGGTTCTTTTGCATACATTTTAGCAAACTGTAAACTTTGCAGTCTGTGGTGGCTTACTAGTGTTTTACATATTGTGGTGGAGTATCTGAAGTTATTTCGGTGGACCATTTTGTGTATGATAGACTTTCGCTTCCTGACCTACTGGACTGATGGTGGTTTTATCTTCACCAGTGAAATTATTATTCGGTCATCCACTATAACACATTGCCTTGGTCTCCTAGATCTGCGAAGCTAACAATTGTATTCATTTATTTTTAATGTGACAGTTGATTTTGACACAGCTTATGTTTTGACTATGTCTCTGATCAATTTATCTTGAAATATTAGTGCCAAGACGGTCAGCTTTACTTATGGAGTCTCTGATTTTTCAGTCATCAGCAGCAGACTTCAAATGAAAGTCTAGAATAAAAAATACCTACTACAGATCACTTATTCAGGCACTTAAGATGCAAACACACTTGCCTCATAAGAACCTGCTGTTAAGTCAATGGTCCAAATACTTTTGGTAGCTTACTGGAAATATGTACAAAACATCCAGTCTGTTCTATTTTGCACAACCGTTCTGGATGGAAATATCCTCAAATTGAAGCTGTTAGTCTGCAGCCATTAGTAATTTTATAACTTCAAAAAGTGTTGAAGTAATAAAAAAGACCTGAAAAAATGTTGTACCCAAATACTTGGATTTCACTGTTTGCAGGCTAACTCCATACCTTTCAAAAAAATCTAAAGATTTGGTTTGTGAGCATCTCTCACCTTGTAAAAACGGTCACGTATCTCTGGCTTTTACAGAGGGGTCTCAATGGTTTATTTCTCAAAGAATTCAGACCATAGACATTCATATTGAATTGGACCCTGCGGCAACATCTTGTTAATTGCACAGAGATAACAACAGATGCAGAAAACACTATGCAAATTTGACATTGAGGTTTGAAGTCTTTAGATGAACACAATGTTAACAAAGGTCTGGGTATCCCTAAACTTGTCAGCAATATCACTTGCATCAAGAACCAAATGTGTTTTACATACATAACATTCGTTTTGATTGCCCTCACTCTTGGTATCTCTGTCTCTCGTCGTCTGTCTCCCTCTACAGTGGAAGCACAGGAGTCAGAAGATGTAACTGAAAAGAGGCCAGTGGTAAAGTGGGCCCTGCTGGTAGGGGGCTTCACTGTCTGTCTCTTCAGTGTCTCCCTCTCCATCTACTACTGCTGGAAGTACTGCTGCAGACACTGCTGTGGGAGGTACCTACCTACCAGTCAAACAAACTCTCTCTTTCTCTGCCTGTAAACAAGCTAGATAAATGTCGGCATCAAGTAATTGCCTCTGGCCCCCTCCCAGCTAGGGGTAGTGACAAGCTCTACAGAAGACTTGCGCAACTCTATCGCTGGCTGAAAACGGAGTTCTGCAGGAGGTAGAGTTTGTAGATAACTGGCTCTCTTTTTGGGACTCGCACAGAAATAGGGTCAGGCCTGATCTGCTGAAGAGCGACGGACTTCATCCTAGCTGGAGTGGTGCTCTTCTTTTATCTAGGAACATTGACAGGAGTCTCACTCCTACAGCCTCACCATGAGATAGGGTGCATGACCTTCTGCAGGCTGTAAGCCAGCCTGCTAGCGTAGTGGAGTCTGTCGCTAACATAGCCTGAGTAGTTAGTACAGCGTTGCCTATTGTGACTGTGACTCGTTCCAGGCTGAGAAACGTTAAACATGGAAGCGCTAACAATAACAACGTTATTAAGATAAAACCTTCCTCCACCTTGGTCACAAATAAAAATGACTATATTATCTCGCATCTCAAAATGGGACTCCTCAATGTTAGGTCCCTTACTCCAAAGGCAATTGCAATAAACAAATTGATCTCTGGAGAAAAAAAACAGAAGCACCATTGTTGGACTGTCTCTATATGCATAGAGCTCTCTACCTCAGACAGAGAAGTATCAACCTAATGCCAGTACAGCATTATCTGGTTATGTTTGACCCCCACTAATGTGGTTTGATAGATTAATATTATTTCACAAAGTTCTATCTGAAACATGAATGTTCTGACACAACAATTGGGAACCTCAATTGATTGTGGTACATACAAAAATACACTTTCTGTGATGAATGTCAGGTTTTACATTTGACCTTTTCTAACACCTCCTCCAAAGACGGCAAGTTGGGTTGTTTGTGCAGTTAGCCAGCTGATGGGCAAAATACTACATTAAAAACATCCACTCTGTATCCGTTTCTCATTTGTTCTCTTCTCTGTCTTCTCAAACAAACCAATACAATGGGTTGTTCTCACTTGCACTTGCACAATAGAAAAAGATTAAAACCAAATTAAATGTCTCTGCTCTGAATTTTTATAGCCCTACATGTATCTCAAATAGCTAAACTTGGATCAGAGGACTTGGTAAATAACTAAATGTCAACTGTCTTGAGGGGAAATGACGAGTTCTGTCTTTTTCCAGGAGGCGGGTATTCAAGGTGGAGACTTGCCTAACAGATCAAATCACAGACACAGAGGTGAATTACATTACGCACTACAACGGAAAATTACCTCAACAATTAAAAATGTTAAGAAGTATTGCAAGGCACCTGTTTCCTAAGGACAAATCCCTGATGTAACCAAAAGTCATCTCAGACCATTGCAAAACACATTATTTTACAAAAACTACAGACAACGGCCCCAATTCCTTGTTACTCAAAAGGCCTATCTAGAGTCGTAGAGAGAAAATGTTGCCTCCCTCTATGGCTAGTAACCTCAGTTACCATAGTGACCCACGTTGCCACGATAACCAACCGGGCCCTAGTCACAGAGGATATGGCCATGGTTTCCTGTTGTTCACTGTGAACGACGAACATGTGGTGAGATGTTTGGCCATCGCTCAGCTGTTTCTCACAGGCTCTTTTATCTTCTCTCACACTTTCACATGAAAACAGAATCAGACACACACACACACACACACACACACACACACACACACAGGTAAATTTGTTTTGAGGTCTCTTGCATTGCTTAATTCTCACACCTTCTCTCATGTGTTAACAGAAAAGAGGAAGAAGGGGATGTTAGACAGACAGTGTTAAAATAACATGTGCAACACGGTTAAATTTAGTATGATTTGCAAGTCAACTCCAGTGTAATCGTTGAGTAACTTGCTTGAAACATTGAAACTTATGGTTTCGTGTTTACATGATATCTACATAATTGGGCATGACCGGGCCTACATAACAGAGTCATTGAACTGATACAAGCACCACTCGATATAATCTACATACCCATTATATAGTACCTGGGTTATAATTTTTTTTATTAAACCCACAAAAACATTTACACTAACATTTTGAAATCACAGCCTTCCACCACTCCTCTCTCTACAATCCAGAGGATCACAGAGGATCACCCCCCCCTGCCTTCACCTCCTGTCACCCAGCCCCAAGGTTTCGACCCCTCAAAACTGTATGCTAAGATCAAGCTAGACCTGCTGTATGGACGGCTGTGGAAGGCCTACAACGGGGCAACTAGAGCTTGGGGGTCCTCAACACAGCAGGACGCACAACACCAAAGACCAAATGAAGGGGAGGAGCCAGGACCACAAAAGGTACATCATTTTATAGGTTATTATTTATTGATTATCCCCTGTGTGTACTGTAGGTATGTGTGATCCACATCTATGATTTAGTTTTCTGGCTAGTCCCTATGGAAAATTTGATCTTCAGCCTAAGTGTATGAATTGGGCTTACTTTCATGTGTACGCATTACTGGTTAGGTTTAGGGTTGGGTGTTAGTTCAAGGTCAGGTTTAAGCATAACTGTAAGGTTACAGTTATGTTGATATTAGGGTTCGGGCTGAGGCGTATTGAACATGAATATACAGTATGATTAAAGGTCACGTCTCGGCTTCTGTAAAGCTAAATATATGAGATGTCTCGTAAGGAATTCTCCACAAATTTATTAAAGCCTGAAAAATTGGTCTCCATAAGTTTTTATGGCCAGTCCCTCTAAGAAAATGTCTATATCTGTCTTACGTGTGAGATTTAGTGAGAAATGTACTGTGTTTTTTGTTAAAATTGGAGTTGGTTTTAGCATTAGCAGTTAGGTTTAGGGCTAGAGTCAGGATTACACATAAGGGTTAAGATTAAGAATGTTTGCGTTATTGAGATTACGATTATGAGTGTGTGGGTCTACATGTATGAGAAAACCTCACCAAACCTCACATATGAAATCAGACATTTTTTTTATAAAAGAAACTAAATACAAAATTAATAGGGGAAAAACTTAATTTCATAATAATGAAGTCACGCGTCATCATAACCAGGTCTACTCCCTTCTTGGGGAACATCGTGGATCACAGATTAAGGACCCAGAAGAACCGGTTCTGAAACTAGAACCTCAATCAGCAACAGAGCATGAACATCACATGAAAGCAGAACCGGACCTGCAACCAACTCAGGAAGGAAGAGAGAAACCAACGCATGAATCTGATCTGTTCCCTGTGCAGGCTCTAGATCCTGGAACACAGGAGGATGTGGTTTCGGACACTTAAAGGTTGCGTGAGTGTGTGTATTTGTGGTGCATTTGCATGCGTTTTTGTGTTGGGTTGAATTATGTCAAGTTTTCATGTTAAATAACCTCAACTTCTCTAGGTAAGTTCGCAATCTATACAATCAATCTTCATTTTCATGTGAGTACATGATCTTAAAGTTGTCAATAGAACAGCTATCAAACTGTTCTATTATTATGTTGAACAATGTAATGAATGGCAAATAATAGCAATTTGAATCCGCTTTTGCAAGAACCCTCTTACCTCAACTTTTTTAGTAAGAATAAAGTATACTATATACATGTTATAAATGTAATACCCTGTTATTCATGTACATTAGTTAATTCCACAAATTGCAAATTGCTCTGGATACAAAATGACAAAAATGCTAATGCTGTTAATAAACTATTAAATCATACTGGGTATAATTTCTCTAGCGAGCTTCACCCACAAACATACCATGTACAAAATGAAACTTTTTTTTTTATTAATCTACAACACACATTGTACTTTAATTCAGGTCAGAGGTAAAATATTAGAATACTCAACAGATTACAATAATCCTGCCCCATCTCAGATCTTATAAAAAGCCAAGCACGCCTAGAATGTGCCTGCTCTCACCTTTGACCACTAGAGGGAGACAAGACCACTTGATATCTTCCCAAAACCAAGGATATGGAGTGTTGGTAAACTCAATGTTGCAACTGTATATTTTACAATCGCTAACACACAAAAATTGGTTCTATGAACAATATACAGAAAACCATTTTGCAAAATTCTTGAAAGAAGACAATATAAACTAACCCATAACCCCTATATGCCTGTTTTCTCAAACACCTATATTCAATTAAACTTTTTTTAATCCTACATACAACTCTCTTCACATTAGTCATCATGTTGTCATGTAGAAAGCACTGCTATTATACTAAAAGAATCTAAATTCTAACATTAACTTACTGACTACGTACTGACTATGCTTTTTGTACTATGAATTAGTATGCTTAAGCAAAAAACCAACATACAGTTAAGCCCAATAATATTCATACCCATGCCAAGAATACCAACCGGTTTCTCCACCCTGTAAATTACATAAACATGTGACAAAACACAGCAAGACATTGAGCTGGAGATACAACTGAGTAATGTAACTACTTTGGGGGTTTTTTTATTACAAAAAATGCCATGTCCAACATTCATACCATAAGAAATTGTTGAACATTTTTGTGAAAATGCCCCTTTCCATATCATTTAAAATGGTCCTGTAATTTCCACCATGAGAGAGCATCCTAATGACATATAAATTGTGAACAGCAGTAGTTTTCTAGTCAGTGTCTAGTCAATTTCAAATGACGGCAAGAAACATAAATAGCAATTTCTTTTTTCATCCAGCACTCGTTACCTGTATTAATGTCCTCCACTCGTTACCTGTAATAATGCCGCCTGTTTGAACTTGTTATCAGTATAAAAGACACCTGTCCACAACCTCAAATAGTCACACTCCAAACTCCACTATGGCCAAGACCAAAGAGCTGTCAAAGGACACCAGAAACAAAATTGTAGACCTGCACCTGGCTGGGAAGACTGAATCTGCAATAGGCAGGTGTGAAGAAATCAACTGTGGGAGCAATTATAAGAAAATGGAAGACACACAAGACCACTGATCTCCCTCGAACCGGGGCTCCACGCAAGATCTCACCCCGTGGGGTCAAAATGATCACAAGAACGGTGAGCAAAAATCCCAGAACCACACAGGGGGACCTAGTGAATGACCTGCAGAGAGCTGGGACCAAAGTAACAAAGGCTACCATCAGTAACACACTACGCCGCCAGGGACTCAAATCCTGCAGAGCCAGTACATGTCCAGGCCTGTCTGAGGTTTGCTAGAGATCATATGGATGATCCAGAAGAGGATTGGGAGAATGTCATATGGTCAGATAAAAACCAAAATATAACTTTTTGGTAAAAACTCAACTTTTTGTTTGGAGGAAAAAGAATGCTGGGTTGCATCCAAAGAACACCATACCTACTGTGAAGCATGGGGGTGGAAACATCATGCTTTGGGGCTGTTTTTCTGCAGAGGGACCAGGATGACTGATCTGTGTAAAGGAAAGAATGCATGGGGCCATGTATCGTGAGATTTTGAGTGAAAACCTCCTTCCATCAGCAAGGGCATTGAAGATGAAATGTGGCTGGGTCTTTCAGCATGACAATGATCCCAAAAACACCGCCTGGGCAACAAAGGAGTGGCTTCGTAAGAAGCATTTCAAGGTCCTGGAGTGGCCTAGCCAGTCACCAGATCTCAATCTTTGGAGGGAGTTGAGAGTCTGTGTTGCCCAGCGACAACCCCAAAAACATCACTGCTCTAGAGGAGATCTGCATGGAGGAATGTGCCAAAATACCGGCAACAGTGTGTGAAAACCTTTTGAAGACTTACAGAAAACGTTTGACCTCTGTTATTGCCAACAAAGGTTATATGACAAAGTGGTGAGATGAACTTTTGCTATTGACCAAATACTTATTTTCCACCATAATTTACCAATAAATTCATTAAAAATGTTACAATGTGATTCTCTGGATTTTTTCTCTCATTTTGTCTCTCATAATTAAAGTGTGCCTATGATGAAAATTACAGGCCTCTCACCTTTAAGTGGGAGAACTTGCACAATAGGTGGCTGACTAAATACTTTTTTGCCCCACTGTATGTACAGTATGGTTACACAATGATATCAGGTCCTCCTGTTATGCTAATTTCTGGATGGATCCTTCTCGAATCTTCCATCAATGTTTCACAACCGTCTGGGATTCTCTCCCCCAGCCACTACTCATTACTCAGCATATTGTCTCAAGTCGAAGGATTCCCTCATCTATGAGCTCACTGATCCTCCCAAGGCATTCAAGGACGAGCAACAGGTCATTCTGGCATCAACATGAAACAAACCATTGCTCATTAGTCACATTAAGAAGAACAATTGTGCACCACTGTTGACTTAGACACACATAGAAATGTGTACCTTATACTTCATCAGTCTCTTAACAATTAAATGTGGAAAAATCAAAAAATTAAAGCTTGATCTGTGTATGCAGTTATATTACCTGTAAATATTTTTTTGTAGTTTCTGAGCAGCAAATAAGCCAGTCCCCCGCTGAAAATGAGGCTGAAATTTGCAATGAGGAGGCCATGACTACAGGGACGGATAGAGGAAAACATAGGAAGCAATATGAATTAAAGTTATTTGACAGTACATGATAAACCAATATGCATTGTGTTCAGAAGAGGGTTTAGAACAGGAATAAATCACCACAATATGATACCCAGGAAGAAAAATGATAATGACCATGACGGCCCCCATGAGGTCTCATTCCAACAAATCCAGCCTACTGCCTAATCTGAGTCTGACACCCCTGGTATATGCCCTTCTGCCCTTTGTGTTATGCAATACAGGTGAGTCAGATGCTTAGAGAGATGTAGAGACAGCATCCAGTGAGACAACAGCCCAGCAAGAGATCCCAGAGGCACAGGCAGATGCTAGTGTAGATGAGAAAGCCTATCAATTTGCTCATCCTCAAGCACAGGATCTAGACACATTTTTCAATGAGCATCCTCAGTTGCCCACAAAACACCACCTACTAGGTGAAGTTTTTCACAGCAAGTATGGCACCAACCGCAAATGGTTGACATACAGTGAATAAACACAATCACTGTATTGGTCTGTGTTTGGCATTTGCATCTGCTGCAAGTGTTAGTCCTTTCATAAAGGGATAAAAGAGATCAGCAGATAGAAGAACGTGAGAAAAGTAAGACCCATAGAGATAGTGTTGATGCTTACTGCCTACTGGCTAAAAGGGCAGATATAAAAGGCCTTCTGGCAGGCAAACAAATGTCTTTACATCATGAGCAGGTGATGAAGAAGCATCAGGTGATGGAACGCATAATAGATGTGATAAAAGTTACAGGCAAATGTGGATTTATTTACAGAAGGGATAAAGCAGAGGCTACTTATACACTAGAAGATACTGCAGTCAATCATGGCCACTTTCTAGTTGGTAATACTTTTGAGTCATTATGATCTGTGCCTTTAACATTATATTAGCAGTTGTACAGAGAAAAACAAGAAGCGTCATAACACTGGTGCAAAAGGTAGAGGATCTGTTGTTACTCTGCTATCAAAGAACATTGCTGGGAAAGTTGTGGATGCTCTCAGCCAGGTCATGAAGGGCACAATTTCAGATAAGGTTAGAGAGGCGGGACTGTTTTCGGTTTAGATTGATACAACTGAAGATGTCACAGCAAAAGACCAGTGTGCTATCATTGTCAGATATCTCACAGATGCAGTTCATAAGCGGTTGGTTGCTTTGGTGAACTGAGAAAAATCCTCAGGTCAATATCTGACAGAGTTACTAAAGAACACATTAGACAAACTTGGCATTGACATTGACATGTGTGTGGGCTACTCCACTGATGTTGCAGCAAATATGCTGGGACCGTATGAAGGGCTCTCTGCATTCCTGTCTGAACAGTCTCCAACACAAATTCATGTTTGGCGTTATGCACATGTTTTGAATTTGTTACTGGCAGACACAACAGACCGTGTTATAGAGTGCATCTCTCACTACTTAATGATGTGGCAGTTTTCCTCAGGGAGTCTTATAAACATATGCAGACTTGGGAAGAGACAAGTGAGGACAAACGTCACAGGAGACTGAGCCCAATAGGGGAAACTAAGGGTCAGGCTCTCACTAAGGCCTTTGGGTGTTTTGGTAATCCCCAGGATGCATTGTTTGTTGGCCTGCTGCTGACCATAGCCTCTGTTGAGGGAGATAGAAGTATGAAGTCCACAGTGAGGGTCAAAGCAAAGGGATTAATTGAACATCTTCTGAAATATGAGATTATCCTCTTTGCTCAAACTTTCCTTCATATTTTCCAACATACCTCCCCCTTTCGAAGTACCTACAGACACACAGAATGGATCTTTTGTCAGCTCAGCATATGGTTGAAAAAAAAATGTCAGGGAGTTTGAGGGAGTAAAAGTGACAAATGATAAGTCTGAGTGGGGCCACTAAAACTCTGGAAGAGATGGACAACTATGAATTTGTTGTGCAGACAGCACATTCAGAAAAGTGTGTCTAAAAAAATAAAAGAATGCCAGGAGAGCTTTGAGATGATGAAACAGAAGCCTCATCTGTTGCTGCCTTTGAGGTGAATGTCCATAATGTTATTCTGGACACTGACAGGTAGCATAGATAGGGGGTTTTCAGCAAATGCAAAACTTGCCTCAGATTTTGCTTGTTTTGACCCTGAATACTTTCCTGAAATAAAGATAAATGGGCTCCCTAACTCAGCACTTCAGGAAATCAGCTAATGTCTGGTTTGATGGTTTGATGACAGAGCTACTGTTAGAACATTACAAACTGAGCTGTCTAGCCTGGCATACCAGTGGGAGAGATTGAAAGTCCTATTGTTAGGACATGTAGTGAGGTGACACAGGAAGGTCAGGAGGATGGTGGTGGACTGCCATATATGGAAGAACCAGAGATGGAGCTTAAAGCAGGACCTGTTCCTCCTGCATAAACTGTGCCATTTGTGTCCATTTAACCTCTTCACGGATGCTTATCATGTCATTGGGTTAGCATATAAGTTTCTGTTGACTTTGTCCATCACGCGGGTGGCATGTGAGAAGCTTCTCATCTTTAAAAATTTGTGAAGAATAGGCTACGAAGCTAATTGAGTCAGGACAACTTGGAGGCTTTCACGTTAATGTGCACAGAGAAGGAAATCCTGCACTGCTTAGGCAGCTACTGATGCTGTAGATGCTGTGGGTGCTAATAGCAATGTACCTTTAAACAGTACTGTGAATGGAACTGTAAATTAGTTCATTTATCCAATTTCCAACATCATGGAAAAGGTATTAGGCCTGAAACTCCTGGGCTCCACTCCGGCCCTGCTGACAGCTACACATTTAGATGAGGTGAGAATAATGTGTTTTAATTGAGTAGTTAAGTAATTAACGTAGTCAATCAAACGACAGGTTCCTTAAACTCTGGTTACTGGCCAGATCCGTCTCCTTCCTGCTGAAATAATTAGTTTTGTGCATAGTGCTCACAGGGGGAGTGACTGTTTCAAATGCAATAATGAAATCTGTGCTTCTCATACAACTCGACCACATACAGCGTATTGGTGGCTCTGATTATGACAATGCATCCTGTGTTTCTCAAATCGCATGCAGAAAATAGCACATCAAGCTAAATATACTTTAGAAAAATGGTCTACCCCGACATATAATTTGTCATTTGTCAAACAAAATGTTTTAATTACAGATGTCTTTTTCTTGACGTGACATGAAAGATTTTGTCATGACAGGACGCCATGGCAAAATTTACCTAACGGAATTACGGGGCTACTCACTCTCAGAGGGGATTGATTCCTCTCGTGACGGTTTCTCCTTTTGTGACAGCAACATCTTTGCTTCTCCACAGAAACGTCTTGAGAGCAAAGATACATCTGAAGGCCAGTTCAGATCAATGATTTGCAAGGAGATGAGATACAACTTGCGAAGGAATCACTGACGTTTTTAACCACTAGTGCACTTGATTTGGCGATTAGGTAGGTCCACAGGGGCTTAAACGCTCTGCAACTAACCAGTTCACTGCTACAAATTTCTCTGCCAAATTCTAAAACCAGCCCGATTTATGATCTAAACTGGCCTTTAGGGTTCCACTTCCACCCTTTGCCCACTGCCTGAGCAAATGCTATGTATGTACTGCTACTGCTACTCTTTGTAGTTCTAATTTAGCTCGTTACTAGCTTCGTTAGTTAGCTAGCCTTAGTGCGCTACATTTCAAATAGCTTAAGCCAGAGAACGATGCTTGAAACATTTCCATGAAAACATACCACCATACTTTTTTTCTCCTTTCTTACTCATCTTTCCTCTTCTTACTATAATCTTCCCCCGATGGCTTTGATCTTTTCATTATAGAACAACAGTCAGAAAATGTATTTCGAATGCACTTAATCACCCACAGTCCACACCTGGCCCCGCCCTGCCTCACCATCTTTCAAACCTCAATTTAATAACACTAATAAAAAACAAATACGTAAACTATTATTTGTTAGATTTTTATAATTACTAAAACTGCTTATGGATCGATTCCCCCCATATATATATATATATTTCAATTTTTTATAATTTTTAAGGGCGGGTGGGGCGCTCAATCGGCGCTCCTCATGCAAGTGGCGCCTTAATTTTAAGTTTTTAACCCCAGGAAAAATGTACTTTCGTAGGTTTAACGTTACTTCCTAAATGCATTAGGAAGCAAAATCGAACAACAGCGTCATTTGTCTAAAAGAATTAACATAGTCGAATAGCAGACAATTTAGAAAAACGATATGGAGCGGGAGAAGAAGGTAAGCCGACAATCAGCGTCTTGTGAGCAACATTAAAAAATTCAAAATAAAAGAGACCAAAATATTACTTGAAAACTGACATAAATAGAGTTTATTAATTGTTTAAGGACATTTTCCTCTCAAAACATAGAAAACAATTAATGTTTGACCATATTAAAGAGAAAATTCAATAAAAGTGGGTATTAAAACACGTTCCAGGGGCAAAATTCAGAAAATGCCAATGACTGAATATGGAATAAATATCGCCTCACTGCTCATAAACTATTGAATATTCCACAGAGAAAGCAATGTAGGAACTGCTCAGGAGAGTGTGTAGAGTAATACAAACCTGTCAAACGATCGTTAATCGTGTGCTACATCTATCAACACAATATTTTCCACACCCTCTTTTTCCACAATGTCTCTCAATGGATATGAAATACATATTGCCCTATAGAGAAAATACTATTCTATATGCCGCAGTAAATGTATTGTAGGAAATGTTCAGGAGAGTCTAGACTGTGATAATATGCAAAGAAATCAAGGGGCACTGTGTATTTGCAATTGTTGCTGGCTTTTTACTTCGCCCATACCATGGGCCACAATGGAATTCAGTGGATATTAAATATATATTGCTCAATAAAAAAAAACTGTTCTATATGCCGCAGTGAATGTATTGTAGGAAATGTTCAGGAGGGTCTACTGAGTTAATATCTGCAAAGAAATCAAGGGGCACTGTGTATTTTCAATTGTTGCTGGCTTTTTACTCCACCCATACCATTGGCCACAATGGAATTTAGTGGATATGAAATATATATTGCTCAATAAAAAAAATACTATTCTATATGCCGCGGTGAATGTATGGTAGGAAATGTTCATGAGGGCCTAGACTGTGATAATATGCAAAGAAATCAAGGGGCACTGTGTATTTGCAATTGTTG
Source organism: Esox niger (assembly GCA_016801105.1). Taxonomy (NCBI): domain Eukaryota; kingdom Metazoa; phylum Chordata; class Actinopteri; order Esociformes; family Esocidae; genus Esox; species Esox niger. The sequence goes on from JACXGJ010005011.1 coordinate 30,873, forward strand.
CTGGCTTTTTACTCCACCCATACCATTGGCCACAATGGAATTTAGTGGATATGAAATATATATTGCTCAATAAAAAAAATACTATTCTATATGCCGCGGTGAATGTATTGTAGGAAATGTTCATGAGGGCCTAGACTATGATAATATGCAAAGAAATCAAGGGGCACTGTGTATTTGCAATTGTTGCTGGCTTTTTACTCCACCCATACCATTGGCCACAATGGAATTCAGTGGATATTAAATATATATTGCTCAATAAACAAAAAAAAAGCATGACGCTAATGATGGGCGGCGGTGTCAGAAGGCCGTTGATGTCGAGCGCCGGAGTCCGCCCCCTGAAGGTGAGGAAGGGCCGCAGAGAGCGCAGTCGTCACAATGTATGAATAATTTACTAGATAGTTTACTGCACTTAGTGATTGAATCATCAGCTATGTTTTAATCCCACTAATAACACTTTATATTCCATGTATTGTGGGTGGTGGCATAATGTTATTAGATTTTATTATATTCAACTTCATTGTCATTGAACAGTACAAGTACAGTACAATGAAATGCAGTTTGCGTCTAACCAGAAGTGCTACTAGAGGAGGGCAGAGCATTTTTGGATTAAGTATATCAAAGTTCAAAAGGTTTATGGGTCATTTGCAAGCTGTGGCAATGAAATGCTTGGCTTTCTTACTCCCGGCAGTGCAGTTAAAACTAAAAAAGTAACAGTAATTATAATATAAAAATAAGAAGTGAATTTGCTGTGTTATTACTGTGAAATTACTGTGTTTTGTCACTTGTTTATGTCATCTCCAGCCAGAAGAAACCTATCGGTCAAATAGAAATTCACTATATCTCACAATGTGTGCCCCAAAAAAGTGTGTGTGATGGCATAAAACAAACAGCTTCTGTTCATTTGTGTTTGTGTGTGTGTGTTTGTTTGTTTGTTTGTGTGCATCAGGAGACACTTGTGCATCTCCCTTTTCGAGACTGTCCCCAACCAGACTCCAATGGAGAGGTTCAACAAGCGTCACCTCAGTGTTACTCAGCTGTGTGAGCAGTCCTGGTGTGAGATTAAGGTCATCTATGGGTTCCTTCAGCCCCACGTGAAGAGAAATGAAAAAGAGTGCAGTGATAACAGGGAGCAGTATTCATCTGGCTAGAGGCAAGCATCAGATTGTACCCTAGCAAAAAAGCATGATCACATTTTGAATGGGAAAATGATGTTGGCCATATGCTTCTTTCATTTGACAGAAGTAATTTGTTAACATTGACTTTCCCCACACCATAAATACAACTACAACATCACTACCTGGAAGTCATGTGTATGGTTGATTTTATTCTGGAAGATGTGGAGCTGGCTAGTGACTGTGATCCATTTCCTTGTATCTGTTTTCAGAATTGGAGGCCAACCCAGATGCGGTGACTTTGGTTGTTCAAACCAGAGAGGACAGGGAAGCTTTAAAACTAATGAAACTGACACAGATGGTCTCAGCTCTGAAGGCAGGTATGGTACACTATACATTAGTGATCTTTTTGTTCAGTTTGGTTGAGGTTGATGATGGATGCCAGGTCATCTGATGTGGCACAATCACAGTCCTTCTGGGTCAAATAACCCATACACATTCAGGAGGTGTGTCTTAGATCATTGTCCTGTCGATAAACAAATGATAGTCCCACTAACCAGGGGAGATGGCGTATTGCTGCAGAATGATGTCGTAGCCATGCTGGTTTAGTATGCCTTAAATTCAAAATAAATGTCAGTGTCAATAGCAAATCACCCCCAGTCCGTCAAACCTCTTCCCTGATTCACAGTTGGAACCACACATGCGGAGATCATACGTTCACCCAATCCACATTTCACAAAGACATGGCGATTGGAAACATAAATCTCAGATTTGGACTCATCAGTCCAAAGGACAGATTTCCAACAGTCTCTTGTTATTGGTCCAATTTCCCTTATTATAGGTGTTATTGGTGTCCTTTAGTAGTGGCTTCTTTGAAGCAATTTGACCATGAAGGCCTGATTCACTCAGTCTCCTCTGAATAGTAGATGTTGAGATGAGTCTGTTACTGTCTGAACTCTGTGAAGCAATTATTTGGACTGTATTCTCAGGTGCAATTTATTGACAATTTACTTATCCTATGCAGCAGAGGTTACTCTAGATCTTCCTTTCCTGTGGCCGTCCCAGTTTCATCATTGCACTTGATGGTTTTTGCGACTCTATTGGAAGAAACTTTCAAAGTTCCTGACATTTTCTGTATTGACTGACATGGTAATAAAGGACTGTTTTTTCTCTTGGTGTCTTTTTAGCTTTTCATGTCATAATATAGACTGCTACAGTGCAGTATTGCGTGTATCAATCCTACCTTGGCTCAAACACGTTAAGAAGGAAAGAAATTCCTCAAGTAAATATTTAACATGGCACACTTGTTAATTGAAATGCTTACCAGGTGACTACATTATGAAAATGGTTGAGAGAATTCAAAGAGTGTGCAAAGCTCTCAGCAAATATAGATAACCATGTCAGGGACAGGAAATTAAGTCAGAATGAGGGACAAAAAATGCACAGGTCTTCTGAATAAATCATTTCAAAAGTAATATATCTGGCACTCTCACCTTTGCACTATACTATCAAAGATGCCTAATCCAATAGAATTTACCCATGAAACCACAGTGTGAGTCTTTTCCAGTTTACTGAAGTAAAGACTTCTTTAATCCAAACATGAGGGGAGAGGGATTTTCACAGAAGTAGAATCAACCGTCTTGCCAACAATGTCGAAAAGGCCACAATGAGAGATTTATACTTTGGCGAGAGATATACATCAGTTATAACCTCCAAAAAAGTTGTGATAGAATGGAACCTTCACAACAATCGATATGGTATCAAAGACTGCCCATAGATTATTATTTTCCAGTGATGATAAAACATATATAAGCATTGCAAATAGCCATTCCAAAATATGTGTGTTTCTGTGTGTGTTCGGGTTTCCCAGGCCAGCTTGTGCGGAAGTTTCCTGTGTTTGGTGTGTTGGAGGGGGTCTTTTTCCTGGGTGTGGTTGACGAGCTGTATCTTAGTGAATCTGGGGAACTAGTCTTAAAGGAACTGAAGACCCGCAGTCAACTCCCTGCCTCACCCTGCCCAGTCCAAGGGCCACTTTCTACAGAAAGGCTTCTGGGGGCTCCCAACCATGAGGGGCCCTTGAATGTTTTGCCCCCTCAGCCACATCTCAGAAAAGGCCCTGGTTACACTTCAAGCCAGCTGCACTTACACACTCTCTGACCTCTGCTGTCTCTCTGACCTTTGCAATCTCTTCTATCTCCATTTCCTCTATTCAAATTGAACTGTATTCTCTCTTTAAAATCAAACTGAACTCAATTTCATTATATCTCTCTGTTCTTCATGTGTTTGGTGTCTGGCAGGTGGGTGTGTATAAGCTCCTGTTTGACTCCATGGTCCAGGGTTCGATGACAAGGCTCAACCTGCTCCAGTATCTCAAGCTCCAGCCCCACCAAGCCTTTGGATCAGAGCTCCAGCTCTATGCTCAGAAATTGGGCCTCCCGGTGGTCACTTTTGGAGAACTAGTGGACCACTTTCTGAATGTCCTTAACTTCTGCAACTTGCAGGCCATCAACAAGCTGACCCTAGAGTACATCCACCAGAGGTCTGGAAGTCATGTAGGAACCATAGAGGTAGAATTCAAGGAGGCCCAGCTAAGGGCTGAGCTCAGAGGCTACCTGGCCTTCTGGAGGGGGGAAAGGGAGCCAATGGGTGTGGATGTGGGGAATATGGAAGAGGCATGGAAGTGTAGTATGTGCCCCTATGAGGAGAGGTTTGACTAGAGGACCGGTTAAATTGCAAGAGGTAATTATTGATGGCAATAAGAACCAGAATTGATGGTTTTAAGTCGGGGAGTCCTAATTCAAAAGGTTACAAGTTGGAGGTTCCGCAATTGAAGGTAGATCAGGACTAAGAATAAGATATTAGATAGCCTGAAATTGGATGTTCCAGCTGTGAAATGTCTTTGCCATTATTCTGTGGGAGTAGCGTGAAGTGTTGTTCAGGAAGATCATTGATCAAGGTGTTAACACCTAGTAAGCAATCAGATGCGCATTAATCCTTTTAATATAGATGAATATCCATATATTCAACATGTATATGCACTGACTACAAGGTACGTACTCACTTATCAGGCATGTATTTTATTCTGTTTGTCTTTACATTTTTAGCCATTTTTGGCCTGTTGCTACTTTTATAAATTACATTCATAAATATACTGTTATTACATTTATAATGCAAGAAAATATGTAACAATATGAAATACATTTTGTGAATGAAAAACATAATTATGTTTTCTATGAAAAAGCAAAACTAAATTGTATTTATTTTATAAGTATGATATGGATAATTTCTACACCTTAATTTTCATTAATTTAAAAGCTCTCCATTAATCTACACACTATATTGTGAAATTTCATTGTGGAATTGTGACAATAAATGATTAATTATTCATAAAAGAAAGTCTCAAACCCCTTAGTAGTCCTAAATACCTAAATATGAACCAACACCTTCAATACACACCAGGTTAACTTGCCTTCATCTATGTTTAATTGTGATTTACACAGTCTCAAGATAATTTATTCAGTTTATGCTAGTGCCGTATTTAATTTCAAAGCAAACTCCCAACCACTAGCACCAAGGCACTTTAAAAAATAATGGAAAGACACAGATCAGGAAATGCATATAAAAACATTTGAATTTTCCAAATGATTATCGACTAGTGGAAGGTGAAAGACATCAACATGTCCCATTGAGATCTGTCTGGGAGACTCATCAAATATTTGGCCAGTTGCAGTCGACTGAGCGAAGGGCTTTTCTGAACAAAACTGGTCAAAGTGGGCATATGACCACAATATCTCAAGTACAATATCTCAAGTACCCACCTTAAAGTATGCAAAAATCAGAGAAACTTCAAGAGGTATTGAGACACTCCATAGGCACTGTTGCATTACATGAGGAAAATCGTCTCTAGGTGAAACATTAACAAATCCCTCTTAATTCTGCCCCCGGGGGGAGTAATTCTGTGATGGCTAATGCAAAATATGTTTCAACTGATCTTTATTATAATTAATTTGTTTTTGACTATTGCGTAAGGACAATTTTGAAATCAGGCCACATTTTGTCAAGACACCACACGCAATTCACACAACCACACAAGTAGCAGATCACCTCAGATCTTTTGCAAAATCAAGCTGGACTTGGTTTAAATAGACTCTGGGCTTAGCCCACTGCATCGAACTATTACAATTTGGACTCTTAATATGTTCACCTGGCACAGCCAGAAGAGGACTGGTTCCTCTCTAGGTTTCCTAAATTTTCAGCCTTCTCGGGGAGTTTTTCCTAGCCACTGAAATTCAACACTGTTAATGTCTGCTCATTCGGGTTTCAGGCTGGGTGTTTTGAAAAAGCACTTTGTGACAACTGGTGTTGTAAAAAGGGCTTTATAAATACATTTGATTGATTGATATTTTCTGTCATATGAAATGTTGCCAGTCATCAGTCATGAAATGTTATCAGTTTGGTACCGTCACTAAGAAAGAGCACTTATATGAAAAGTGAAATAAAATGGGCTGTTATAGTATCATTGTTACTATATGTAAAACAAGTATTCCAGTCATATAAAGCCCTATTCCTTGACTTTTGTTGAATAGGAAAACAAAATATATTAAATTATATAAAATTAATTTAATTGTTTCACATTGCACTGTGTCAGCGTTCACGGTAGGTAGGAAAGATGAAGCGGACTGCGGAGCCGGTAAGTTTATGTTCATTTATTATAGTGAGCTGACATCTGCTCATTACGTCGAGACAATAACACACAAAGACAAAGGGAGCAGAGGGAACATATATACTGAGGGGAATGACTAAATGATGATCAGGTGTGCTAAACGAGACAACAGGTGTGATGAGTTGATGAGATGGGCGAAGGTGTTAGAAGGCCGGTGACGTCGAACGCCGAAGCCCGCCTCCTGCAGGGGGAGGATGGGCTGTAGATGGCGTAGTCGTCACACACTGTTTGTTTGTGACCTCAAAAGTCTGATAAAATAGATACAAATAGTATTTGAAAGGTGTGTTCCAGACTTTAGAACTATGCAGCATTGCCTGGCATGTTACTTTACATGTGTATTTGAACAATATTGTACCTGTATACAAGCTGTCTCTCAGAGGTAAGATCACACTTGACAATCTATATACAGGTTCTGGCTGGTATCTCTTTAAGAAAACACATTTGAAAGTCGGAATTGTTATATTGTATAATTGCATCATCTTGATCTGACCTCTCACCCAACGTGATCAAGCTATATACTGTTATTTAGGTTCTTCTATTACTCTCTTTCTCCGTCTCTCTCTCTGCCTGTGTAAAATATTTCACTTCTCACCACTGTGGCTGTCTGCTGCCTTTTCTCATTGTCAGCTGGTTTTGCTGGCAGGTCTTTATCATTTGAAACGGTTGTAGGCATATCAAATATACACTAAATACAAATGTACGTATGTACAGTGTTTATTAATACACTCTTTTAACTTGCGTTTCCAATTTATCTTCTCAACAGTCAAGTTTAATGAGGAGAGGGTGTTCTCTGAGATGTTTGAAATGCAATATCATAACTGAACCGGTAGGACAGTTTGGTGGAGTGTTGGCCACGCTGTTCATTCCCAGTGTACTCACACTGTGTGAATTGATGGCATTAAAATACATTTAAGTTGCAGTGTGTGTTGTATGCCAAACAAAAAACCTGGAGTGCAAAATGAAATCAAAGCCTTAGCCCATTTCTAATTTTAAGATGGAAAATGATATATTAGCATTCAAGTCTCAAATTTCTAGGTGTTCCAATTTCACACCAACAGTGCTCCTGATAATTTTTTGCATGGTCATATACCTGTCCACATCCATATTGAACCTACCTGTCACCAGGCTGGACAGTGTCCCCACAAAGGCCCTGGAAAGTAAGTGTCAGGAAGGGATGGGGGCTCACCGGGGCAATGACTAGAATCATTACATTCACAATAGTGTTCCTTGACATACCTTTGGTTTTAAGTGCCTACCATGAAGTAGTGTTCCAGTCTATGTTTCAGGTGAGCGCTCAGATATAGTGACAGGTGGTTGTATTTCTCCTGACCAAACACTACAGCTCCACAGCTTCAGGGCAGAAGGAAGGATGGAAATGCATCAATTCTCAGACACCCAAATGCTACCTGTCTAACCCTCTGCACCCTTCATTATCATCAAAGATTAAACCTCACCAAGGCTGCATCTAAAGACTTTGGTCACTACCTCCTCCTGCTGGCTCCTCCCGCTGGCTTGCGGTCGCTGCCGCCAACTCCTCCCGCTGGCCTGCGGTCGATGCACTGCGGTCGCCGTCAGCTCCTCCCGCTGGCCTGCGGTCGATGCACTGCGGTCGCGTCAGCTCCTCCCGCTGGCCTGCGGTCCCTGCACTGCCGTCGCCGTCAGCTCCTCCCGGTCGCTGCACTGCAGTCGCCGTCAGCTCCTCCTGCTTACCTGTAGTCGCTGCACTGCGGTCGCCATCAGCTCCTCCCGCTAGCCTGCGGTCACTGCACTGCAATCGCCGTCAGCTCCTCCTGCTTACCTGTAGTCGCTGCACTGCGGTCGCCATCAGCTCCTCCAGCTAACCTGCGGTGCACTGCACTCGCCGTCAGCTCCTCCTGCTTGGCTGCAGTCGCTGCACTGCGGTCGCCGTCAGCTCCTCCCGCTGCCCAGCGGTCGCTGCACTGCGGTCACTGTCAGCTCCTCCCGCTGCCCTGCGGTCACTGCCAGCTCTTCCCGCTGCCCTGTGGTCGCCGCCGCCAGTTCCTCCCGCTGGCCGGCGGTCGCTGCACTGCGGTCGCCGTCAGCTCCTCCCGCTGGCCTGCGGTCACTGCACTGCGGTCGCCGTCAGGTCCTCTAGCTGCCCAGCGGACCCTGCACGCGGGTCGCTGTCAGCTCCTCCCCCGCTGCCCAGCGGTCATCGCTTCCTCCTCCCGCTGGCCTGCGGTCACTGCACTGCGGTCACCGTCAGCTCCTCCCGCTGTCCAGCGGTCGCTGTACTGCGGTTGCCGCCGCCAGTTCCTCCCGCTGGCCTGCGGTCGCTGCACTGGGGTCGCCGTCAGCTCCTCCCGCTAGCCTGCGGTCACTGCACTGCGGTCGCCGTCAGTTCCTCTAGCTGCCCAGCGGTCATTGCTTCCTCCTCCCGCTGGCCTGCGGTCACTGCACTGCGTTCGCCGTCAGCTCCTCCCGCTGTCCAGCGGTCGCTGTACTGCGGTTAGCGTCAGTTCCTCCCGCTGGCCTGCGGTCGCTGCACTGCGGTCGCCGTCAGCTCCTCCCGCTGGCCTGCGGTCGCTGCTCTGCGGTCGCCGTCAGCTCCTCCCGCTGGCCTGCGGTCACTGCACTGCGGGCGCCGTCAGCTTCTCTAGCTGCCCAGCAGACCCTGCACGCGGGTCGCTGTCAGCTCCTCCCCCGCTGCCCAGCGGTCGCCGTCAGCTCCTCCCGCTGGCCTGCGGTCACTGCACTGTGGTCGCCGTCAGATCCTCCCGCTGGCCTGCGGTCGCTGCACTGCGGTCGCCGTCAGCTCCTCTAGCTGGCCAGCGGACCCTGCACGCGGGTTGCTGTCAGCTCCTCCCCCGCTGCCTGGTCGCCGCCGCCAGTTCCTCCCGCTGGCCTGCGGTCGCTGCACTGCGGTCGCCGTCAGCTCCTCCCGCTGGCCTGCGGTCACTGCACTGCGGTCGCCGTCAGGTCCTCTAGCTGCCCAGCGGACCCTGCACGCGGGTCGCTGTCAGCTCCTCCCCCGCTGCCCAGCGGTCATCGCTTCCTCCTCCCGCTGGCCTGCGGTCGCTGCACTGCGGTCGCCGTCAGCTCCTCCCGCTGTCCAGCGGTCGCTGTACTGCGGTTAGCGTCAGTTCCTCCCGCTGGCCTGCGGTCGCTGCACTGCGGTTGACGTCAGCTCCTCCCGCTGACCTGCGGTCGCCGCCGCCAGTTCCTCCCGCTGGCCTGCGGTCGCTGCACTGGGGTCGCCGTCAGCTCCTCCCGCTGGCCTGCGGTCACTGCACTGCGGTCGCCGTCAGTTCCTCTAGCTGCCCAGCGGTCATTGCTTCCTCCTCCCGCTGGCCTGCGGTCACTGCACTGCGGTCGCCGTCAGCTCCTCCCGCTGTCCAGCGGTCGCTGTACTGCGGTTAGTGTCAGTTCCTCCCGCTGGCCTGCGGCCGCTGCACTGCGGTCGCCGTCAGCTCCTCCCGCTGGCCTGCGGTCACTGCACTGTGGTCGCCGTCAGATCCTCCCGCTGGCCTGCGGTCACTGCACTGCGGTCGCCGTCAGCTCCTCTAGCTGGCCAGCGGACCCTGCACGCGGGTCGCTGTCAGCTCCTCCCCCGCTGCCCAGCGGTCGCCGTCAGCTCCTCCCGCTGGCCTGCGGTCACTGCACTGTGGTCGCCGTCAGATCCTCCCGCTGGCCTGCGGTCACTGCACTGCGGTCGCCGTCAGCTCCTCTATCTGGCCAGCGGACCCTGCACGCGGGTCGCTGTCAGCTCCTCACCCGCTGCCCAGCGGTCGCCGTCAGCTCCTCCCGCTGGCCTGCGGTCACTGCACTGTGGTCGCCGTCAGATCCTCCCGCTGGCCTGCGGTCACTGCACTGCGGTCGCCGTCAGCTCCTCTATCTGGCCAGCGGACCCTGCACGCGGGTCGCTGTCAGCTCCTCACCCGCTGCCCAGCGGTTGCCGTCAGCTCCTCCCGCTGGCCTGCGGTCACTGCACTGTGGTCGCCGTCAGATCCTCCCGCTGGCCTGCAGTCGCTGCACGGCGGTCGCTGTCAGCTCCTCCCCCGCTGCCCAGCGGTCGTGTCTGCCTTCTCCCGCTTGTTTTGCACCTTATATAGCTTATTGGACATTGTGATGTCATTGGACAAATGATGATGCATTTTGGTTCCATTTGGGCAGATTGTTATTGACAACCTGTAACCAGGTAACAACTGCATAGCTACCTATATCTTGAAAATAACGAATTCCTATGCATTCCTTGTTTGTCCTATTTAAAAAAAAATTATGATAAAAGCCTTGGTTAACTGTGCTAAGCTCAAACTTGCTGGTCCTTCTTAATGTCTGTACTGTACACAGTACTGTGTAAAGAGGATGGAAATTCCATATATGTGTTAACAGAAATGGATGTGACTATGGAGCTTTGAAATAGTAGGTGTTGGAGAGGAGCAAATCAATCCATAGTTAATAAAACACTTCCTGCTGGCTTGTGTTATTCAACACACTGGGATGGCCATTCGAGGCTTCATTAGCATTATTTTGGCAGCAGGATATTATGCTGGTAGTACTCAGATTTTCTTTATAACAATTAAAGCCATCACAGAAACCTATGAGGCAATATAGTTAGCAATCTAGTATGTTATAAAGAACAGACAAGAATAACATTGGAACGGTCAGCACAGTACAACGCTGTCTTTCCAACTGGCTCGTAACGTTACAGTTACCTACTAGATTGTGCGGGCCTGTCTAGTTTTTATATTAACAGGACTGATGATCAAAACATTTATCTACAGCCCAGTATGTTATAATGTGTAGCTTCAATGTAAGGACCTTCATTCATTCATCAGGAAGCAGGCAGGCATGGGTAGATGTTTGATTTATTTACACAGCTGATGATGATCATTATAAATGCAGTCTACAATACTAAAACGTCTACAAACTTATCAACCACATTATATTCTCTGTATATTATTGCTTCAAAAGTAAATGCCTCCAATAGGACAAAACTGGATAATTACATTGAGGAAAACCCCCACAAATGCTGACAAATTGGCAGGAAGAAGTGAGTCATAGTGGAGAGAATCATGGCTTGACCCTCTTGACCAGTAAATTATTTTTCTGTTCCCTGCCATCCAACACAAACTGACTATTTATCAACCAAGGATCAATAATAGCTCATATTTATTTCATATTGCTGTCAATTTTATTTCATGACACCATGCATGCATTTAGTTGGGTTGTCTTGATGTTCTCT